>JAOTQJ010128878.1:0-10266 GCA_025642045.1 Solanum sejunctum | reverse complement strand
AGGGATGACCTAATCTCCTGTGCCATAGCAGTCTGTCTGTTTTTGAATGTTGTGTTAGCAGTGCTGTTTGAGCTCCCTTGTTTCCCCAACAATGCAGTTCAGCAGGAAGATAATAGAGTCCATCAATCTCTCTACCAATCCCCTTCACCTTTCCACTTGAGAGGTCCGGAAGCACAAAGAACTCAGGGAAAAAATTAACTGAGCAATGTAATTTCCTTGTTAATTTAGACACTAAAAGTAAATTATGCTTAAATGCAGGTACCACCAATACATCTCTCAAGGTGTTTCCATCAGATGTGCTACAACATCCTGTGTGTGATATTTGTGTAACCTCACCATTGGGCAAATGCACCATCTTATTAACACAACTAGATGCATAATCAAGTTTGCTCAGATTGTATGTCATATGACATGTGGCACGTGAGTCAACTATCCAATATTCCTTACCTTTCTCAACCTTAGTCTGAATATTATTATCAATTGCATACGAGGCATCTGAAAAGGTTATCATACCTGCTATATTGGCCATGTTGCGAAGTCCCTTGTCTGAGTTTGAGCCTGCATCTTCGTTTTCCAACATATGCAAGATTCTGTTGTATTAGCTTTGAGTGAAAGTGGGTTATGTCCCTTGTTCAATATCTTTTCCTTTCACTGCCGCTGCAATAGGGGCAAAATCATCAAATGGCTCCATCTCATCCTTAGATGCAGTCACATGATTCACTGCATCAAGGTTCCTCTACTTTCTGTTGTTTTGCAATATTTTTGACTTCTTCTTGGACTTCCAATCATTTGGATAACCAACTAGTTTCTAACAAACATCTTTGATGTGACCATGCATCTTACAGTGGTCACATGTTACATTCTAATTTCTTCTCTGGCTGTGATTGTTATTGAATTGGCCTATGCTATTTCCTCCACTAGTGTAGTAGGGTCCCTGACCACTACTTCCAGCATATAGTTCCATAGATTCATTTATGTCTCCACTTACTTTAGATGCAGCTATCACACACTAGCTCTCATTAGAAACAATCATTGCATAAGCCCTAGTCATATTAGAAAGGGGATTCATAATGATTATCTGACTGTGAGCATGACTGTATACCTCATTTAGCCCCATGAGGAATGCAAATAAGCGTAAATACTGAATGTGATCAACAATTGTCCTAGACTTGTCACAATTGCAAGTGGATGGAGGGATCAAGGCATCAAACTTATCCCACAACAATCTCATCTTAGTGAAATAGGCTGAAACTGACATGTTACTTTGATTTAGTGTGCACATCTCTCAATGTAGTTGATAGCTTCTAGAACCATCGACTTTGTCAAATCTCTCCTTAAAATCAGCCCAAATCACTAAGGCATATGAGGCATAAACTATCCCACTCAACAACTCCTTTGATACTGTGTTCATAATCAGCCAACACAAACGCATTACACTTCTCCCACTGCTCCTCCAACTGGAATCTGTAAAATGACTTCTTGCATGTGCCAAGTACAAATCCTAACTTGTTTTTGGCTCGCGATGTGATCATCATCAACCTACTCCAAAGCAAATAATTCTCAGTTCCTATAAATTGAACTGAGGTTAGAACGCAACCTGGAGTATCCAAAGGATGAAGATATAAAGGATGATTGTGGTTCTTCAAGACATAGTCTAGGGTTTCATTCAAAGTTTGGGATGCGGTAGGATTCCTAGTCGTCGTCGCCTCCATCTCCTTCAAACTCTGTTAATGGCTGACCTAACAACACCTCATCGAGCGCAATGGCTCTGATACCATGAAGAGAAACTCAATTGAAGGTAAAACACATTCAAATCGAGGAAGAAGAAGGCATGGGATAAAGTATAGAAGGCTAGAGAGGAATGAATTGGGAAATTTTATTCATCTAAATAGTTGTTCTCTAAAGCACTGTATTGGTGCTTTCATATATGTACAGTGTATTATAAAGTGTATGTATGTATGCATGTACATCTGTATATGTATTGTCTATCTATTGTATCCTATGGAAATTACTCCCAATATTTACTTTAATTAATTAACTTCTAACTAATCTCCAACCAACTCCAACTAATTAATCAATAACCAACTAATGATCAACTAACACACTAATTAACTAATCAACTAATTCTCAATAGTTTCCTTCTTAATGCATTCGCAGTTGAGTTTTGCTAGTTTTACCTAAGTCTATCTGGTTGTCTCAGTTACAACTAACATTTAAAAAGGTTCCATATGTAGCTTGACAAAAGTTTACCGTTGTTGTGCTGTACTGCAACTCTGCAAAGTGTTTACCCAAAACTGGTTCGAGCTTTTGGTGTAAGAAATTATAGCCTATATGTGCTTTAAAAAAAATCAAATAAAATAGTGAAGGGATCTTCTTATGGACTTAAACATCCTCATCAATTGTTGACTTCTTCTTTTCTCTGTTTGTTATATATATTTTCCTTATCCACATTTAAGCTATTCGATTAACTTCAAGTTTGATGTGGTAGAACTCAATCAAATCGTGACAAACTATGTAGACACTTAAGCATCCTCATAAATTGCAACTTCTCATTTCTGTTTGTTATACATTGTACTTATCCACATTTAAACTATTTGAATATCATCGAGTTTGATATGTTGGAACTCGATCAAATTGTAACAAACTATTTAGGCTTATCTATTGTGTTAACCACTTATCCAAAACTCTCCACAAAAATGATTTAAACTTTTTCATTTATAGTTTGATTGTACAAAATCAAGCAACAAAGGAACCAATATATGCCACACAAAACTAATACATAGATTGAGTGATGAACAAAGATAGCAGAATGGAAAAACACTCCAAAACTCAAAATTGTACATTCATAGACAGAATAAAAATTAAGTGGTGAAGTTTGAGAGGAAATCAAAAGTACAAAAGGCATGTATCAGTGTGACCACCCTGACCTAGAATCTAGGAGTGACAAGGTGAATGGGAACATGAGAGTCCCCAAACAAACTCAAAGTATCCAAATTCACATCATCAGTATGGAAGCGTATTCAAATAGTAAGCACATAGTTCTAAAGGATAGGAAAACAGGACTCATACTATACAAATATCACAAGGATAGGGATTAACATGGAATCACATAACACGTAACACATAAGAACTAAGAAGCGGGTAAGTATGACTCGCTCTAAGGGGGTAATACAGGGCTTGGGATCATCTATATTTTCACATCAAACATACATATATAGCATAATTCCCATAATCAATCCATAATAGCTATAACCATAATCGTACGGTTCAAATACAACACATAGCATATAGATTCGACACAATTTTACAAGATGTCCAACAATACCTCTAATCATAAGATAGGACGGGGGCTAAGACATATCCCAGCTCACCCTCAAAGTAAATAACACAAATGGAAGCAATATAGGTACAGGAATGGTGGCTTGTCCTTGGAAGATAGGACTCACCACATCAAAGTCTCGATTCTGATCTAGTGTCAAACGTGGATGAATCTCCAGTCCCTACATACTGAGATCATGTAGGAAAAAGTATGCGTTAGTACATTTGAATGTACTAAGTATGCGGGGTGCAATGCATGTAACTTACCAAAACCTGCATATAATGTTAGATGGTAAGGACACATAATATAGAAAGAGATTTACAACAAAGAATGTAATTTAACAAGATGCTATGAAATTCGTGATGCATAAAATGCAAATGATGCTCATATATATAGTGGGGATGTGACCATAACCGACATGAGTAAGACCTAGCGAGCTATTACTTAGAATCCTGATGAAATCCCCTCATTGGTAAAGAGGTGATCTACTTGCCAAAGATAAACCATACTTCACCTTACGGGAACAACACCCATTCATATAAAATAACCTTACAGGAACAAAACCCATTTCAGATAAAATTTTCACATATAGTATATCACATTATGTCATATCATGTCTTCCCCTTACGGGAACAACGCCTATTTTGGAGGCATCTTTCCTTATGGGAACAATACCCATTTTGGAAAGGAACCTGTGCTAGGCACATAGTTCAAGGAAAGAGAGAAAAACCCCATCCATCGGTGCTAAGTCATCATCCCACAAGAATACATATACATGCATATTTAGATGCTTTCAAAAAAGACAATAATCATTTCCAAAACCATTTTAATGCATTTCTGGGCTTGAAGGCCAAACACTATTCATAATAATTTGTATTTAGGCTCAATTGCCTAAATCATAGTTCATAATTAAAATATTAATGCATAAGAATAACCCATTCATATACTAAATGGTGCAACCACCCAAAATGCTCAAAGAGCTATAGTCAATAAACATATATGTGATCACATTCTTGTCATAAAAAATATCTTATCAAAATCATATCATAGAACATAATTATGCTTAACCCACTTCATAATTTTCAAAATTTCCTCATGAACGCATATGCCATTAATGATGTGAGGATAATATGGATAATTAAGATTCAATCTAAAATTAACAATATAATATGAAATTCAAGTGAAACATAATTAAATCGATATTTAAAATCATAATATAATCACCCATGCATAAACAAGTCTTAAAAAGGGACATGCATATCCAAAATCTCATAAATTCAATGTAACTCCATCATAATAAGGATTAAAGTAATTTAAAATCATCAAATATGTGTAGCCCATACATCAACTTGATTTATTAAACCCAAATAGTTAAAACTCATATTCAAAGAGAGCTTAAATTCATGAAATCTTGATTGAAAAGATTTGGGTGTCTTTGGTTGGAAGCAACAAAAGACCAACCCACACACCTTAGCTAATGAAGGAATTCCAAGAAGAAATTTGAAGAGGAATGAGCCCTACCTTTATTCTCAAACTAAAATCCCCATTAGAGTTCTTGAGAGAAACTTGAGAGAATTCGATTTTTGAAACTAAGGGTTAGTCTTGAATGTGGGTTTTGAGTTAGTGTAGGAGAAGTTTTGGAATGTAAAAGGGGGTTAAAAGTCTTAAAAAGCCTTCCGGATGGGTCAAAATATCAAAAGTACCACAATAAAAATGCTCCCTTAATTTTCCCCGTAACATCTCATGACTAGCTTCACAGGTCGTGAAGCTCTTCATGGGTCATGAAGCAACCCCGCCCCCCCCCCCCCCCCCCCCCCCCCCAACCCAGATAGATTTTACAAAAATGTCATAACTTCTTCATCCGAACACCAAATGAGGTGAAACCAAGTGCATTTAAAGATAATTCAAAGAGCTTTAATTGGATAGGTTGTGGGACACCCAATTCAGTTTATGCTAAGAGATATGCCTATTTGAAGTTGACCCTTCTATTAGTACTTGTAAAAAACTTAGCTAACGGAATTTCTTTGAATTTGGCTTGATGTAGGAGGCCCATGATGGCCTTAAACAACATACGTAAGCTTGAATTGAAGGCTTGAAAGTGAACTTAGCTTGAGCTTGAATATCCCATACTTAGAATATTTTTGAGCCAAAAGTGAGACATACGATTGGGCCACACGGGCCGTGTGGCTTCACACGGACCATAGCACTACTTGTGGCACCAACCTTAACCAAAATAAAATATTCCTTATCAATAGTGAAGCAACACTTAGAATATTTTCCTCCTTGGAGGCTATATGGGCACCCTCACGACCCATGGGGCATCACACGAGCCATGTGAGAGGCCGTGTGACTTCACTTAGTCTCAAAATTTTGGGACTTCACGCCAAGGACATCACACGACCTATACCACATGGTTCGTGGAGTGTCACACTAACCATGAGGGATCAAGTGTGATGTGCCTTGGTTTTAAATCCGCACAATTTGGAACCAAACAATGTTCAAGGGCTAAGGGCCACTCCTCGAGACCCTACACGGACCGTGTGACCTCAAATGGGCCGTGGGGCTCCTCCTTGGAGTGCTACTTGGTCAAAAAACTTTCGAAAAATAAAATTTCAAGATCCAACAAAATTGTACAATACCAAGGTCGTTACATCATCTTCCCCTTGGGAACATTCGTCCTCGAATGTGGTAGAACAAGACTTCAAAGGCTTGACTTAGAACATGAAACTTCCAACACAAGGTACAATTCTAGTTCATCATTTGAAAATCATCAAGTTGTTAAAACACACATCAAAACATATTCAAATCATTTTAAAACATCATAAAATAAATCATTTTCATGCACAAGTATACATGCCATGTCGTGGGACTCAAAATTGCAAGAATTAGGACCATTAAGTATAGGAAGAACCTAATACCATAGGATTAAGTAAATTGGAAAGGTAGGGATATTGCAGCATCATGTCCAACCCCACCTCCCACGTAGCACTCTATATTTTGGTTCCTACAAAGCACTGTCATCGAAGCCACACCTTTTTTACGAAACCACCTCACTTGCCTATGCAAAATTTCAATCGAAACTTCTTCAAAGGACAAGTCCTTCTCAATCTCAACACCTTCCAAAGGCACAATAGCACTAGTATCACCAACCAACTTCTTTAACTTAGACACATAGAAAATTGAATGAATAGAATTCAAACCCTAGCAAATCCAATCTATAGGCCACATTCCCACACCGCTTAACAATCTCATAAGGGCCTACATACCGAGAAACTTAACTTTCCCCTCTTTCCAAAATGTTCACACCCTTCATAGGTGATACCTTCATATCCACCAACTCACCAATAGAAAACTCATGATCGCTTTTTCCAACATCTAATTAAAATCTTTGGTGACTTAAACCATCTTCTTCTTTTCCCTAACCAATTCCACTCTTTCCATAGCCTCCAACACTAAATCCGGTCCTATAAAAGTCATATTATATAACTCAAACCATTCCACAAAAGATCTACACCTTCTACTGCACAAAACCCCAAGTTGTGCCATACCAATGCTAATGTGAAAGCTATTGTTGTAAACAAACTCAACAAGTGGTGGATGATCATCCCAATTAACGTTGAACTCTAATATGCAAGACCTCAACATATCCCCCAAAGTTTGAATTATCCTCTTGGCTTGCTCAACGGATTGAGGATAAAAAATGATATGTACTTCAGCTTCACCTTAGGGACAAGCACCCTTTGAGATGATTTCCAAAAGTGAGAGGTAAGTCGCGTACTTCAATCCAATATAATACAAGTAGGCATATGATCTATTCAACCAACTCCAAATTACATAACCTGACATTTGTTTTCAACATTGAAAGTAGTCTCAACTGATAAAAAGTGAGCCAACTTAGTCAACCAGTCAATAATACCCCAAATTGAATCAAACGTCTTTTGGGTTTGAGGCAACCCAACCACAAAATCCATTTTCATCTCTTCCCACTTCCAAGTAGAAATTTCAATATCTTGAGTCAAACAACCGGGTCTTTGGTGTTCTACCTTTGTTTGCTGACAATTAGGGAATCAAATACAAACTTGGCTATATCCTTCTTCAAACCATGGGACCAAAATAATTCTACCAAATCTTATTACCTCTTAGTAGATCTCGGGTGAATAGGATAGTGTGAGTTATAGGCTTCGCTCTTGATCATATCCTTAAGACCTTTAACATCCGAAACATATAGTTTATTTTGCTACCAAATTACACCGTCTCCTCCTTGGGAGGAAACCTCTATCTTATTGTCAATCAACCTCTTCAACACAACCAACGACGGGTCTTAGTCCAGCTTAGCCTTAACATCAACAACCATAAAAGATTTAGCCCCATTCTAAACATGAATGCCTTCATCGTATCGAACCTATAGCAATGCCATTCTCCTTGCCCGCCCCATCCGCTCTTAGTCAGCTAACCAAGAATCACAAGAATTTTCCCTTTCATTCGGATTTGCCTTCTAAGATTGGTTTTCCCTCCGCTTTAAACGTCTTTTCCCCGCCTGTTCAAGGCACCTTTGTATGAAACTTATGCGTTGCTATTGGCCCGTCCCTTTTCAATCTTAGAGTCGACTAACCTAACATCCAATCTAGCCAAACAGTAATCTTTTGCCAATTCTTTCTTCCCATCATCAAGATGAGCCACGTTTTCCCCTAGATAGCCTACTAAAAGCATCAATTATAACACTTGCATTGTCGATATGATATTGTATGCTCACATTGTAGTCCTTTAGGAGTTCCAACCATTTCCTTTGTCTTAAGTTAGGATCCCTTTGATTGAACACACATTACAAATTCTTGTGGTCGGTGAAATCCCCATACAAATAATGTCTCCAAATCTTCAAGGCAACCACCACCGCTGCTAACTCAAGATCATGAGTCGGGTAATTACGCTCATGCACCTTCAATTATCTTGATGCATAAGCTATTACCTTACCATGTTGCATAAGTACATAGTCCAACACAATCTGGGAAACATCACAATACACTACCAAAGCATCTAAGACATCCAGTAAGGTCAAAATAAGAGCTGTTGTAAGCCTATTTCCTGAAGTATGAAAACTTTTCTCACACTCATCTGACTATACAAACATGGCCTTCCTTAGGTCAACATGGTCAATGAAGATGCAATAGATGAGAACCCTTAAACAAAGCTCCTATAATAGCCAGCCAACCTAAGAAAACTTCAAATATCCAAAGGAGTAAGCTTGTCAAACAATGCACATCCTTTAACAACTCTTGTCTAACCTCATCTATAAGATCAGCTATAACATCTTCTTTGTCTAGATTGCATTATGAGCCCAAAGTAACTCTCCATATTCAATAGGGAAGGATAGAGATAGGAATAAGACACATTCCATGGCACGATAAGGATCATGAAAAGAGAAACACTTCCTAAAACGTCTTGTAGCCTCCTACAATAGATATTGCGTACTTAATACCCATGAATAAGACTCTACTTGACGCGCCATGTTGGACTTTGAGGACCATTTATAAATCTAGTGCTTTGATACCATCTCTGTCATGACCCAGACCTAGGGTCTTAGAGTGACACTAGAATGGCAACCCCAGAGTCCCCAAACAAGCCTCAAAGTATCCAAATTCACATCATCAGTTCGACAATGTATTCAAATAGTAAACACATAGTTCTAAAGGAATGGAAAAGTAGGACTCACGCTATGGGATATCACAGGGATAGATGTCACGACCCAACCCCTGGTCCATGATTAGTGTCGATCGGGCACCCAGACATAATTTAAACCGAATATTTATTCACAATAGATAAGGAATTTCTCGAAATTTTGATAGAGTTTCCTCTGTTTTACTGACTAGCGTCACCAGCAAACAATGAACGAAATAATAGCAAACATCACTATATGAATATATATATATATATATACCGGCCAACAAGGTCACCGCTGCGGCAGAACCACCCTACAAAACATATCATACAAACGATATCACAGCAACACAGTTCCCATACCCACACGTATCCACAGACCTCTAGACACACAAATTGGATCATAAGACGAGACAAGGCCCCGTCATACCCTCGTATATATACAAATGCAAAGTACAGAAAATAAGAACACATGTATATACCAACAGAATGATCCTGAGGCAAGGGAGCACTTCAACGGTAGGCGAGGATCCTAAGAAAATGACCCTCTAACCTGTTTGTTTGTACCTGCGGGCATGAATGCAGCCCTCAAAGGGAGGGGGGCAGTGCGAAATGCGTACCAAGTATGTAAAGCGAAAAGTCCAAAATGTAAGTGAGAGTAATAATTCGAATAAGAAAATATAGAAGACAAACTTGTATATAAACATCAAAATATTTATTTATTCAAACATCAAAATAATGCACATCGGACGGGAACGATGGTGACCTCCAAACTTGCGCCATACCACAGCATAATACCAAAAGTTTTAAATCTCCGAAATCTCCAACATAAATCCCAACTGTAACATAGGTGAGCCGAGGCAAATAACGGCCAAGAACTCACGTCATAGGTGAACTAGGGCGACGGCGCCAAGCGTTCATACATCATAATGCATAAAAGTCATCATGCCCATTTATTGAGCTGAGGCGACGATGTTACGCACTCTAGTGAGCCGGGGCAAACTCGGCCCAGCACTCACACGTCATGATGACATCCCTAGCCCAGCTCCTTATGTCTCCAAGCTAAGGAGAGTAGGCCCATGGGCAAATCGACCCGCCATATCCAACCTACTTCGAAATATATATACATACATATATATAGTTACACATACGCACGATATTAACCGGCCCAGGAACCAGTGAACGAGGCCAAAAGGGTACGAACAGAGTCATGACAATCATATGCATAAAAACTAGTTTCAAACACTTAGCAATATGAAAAATGTTCACGTTTGAAATCAAGTAGTTATTCT
>JAOTQJ010128868.1:0-10266 GCA_025642045.1 Solanum sejunctum | reverse complement strand
TTATATTTATGTGCATATGTATTACTGTCTGGGAAGCTGTTGGATCTTATTTTTGCAGGTGAGGTTAGTTAGTAAAATAGAGGAAACTCTGCCAAAATTTTGGTAGAATTCCAGACTAGGTTATTAAACGAATTGGGTTTAGTATGTGTTCACATGCCCCTCTATCGGGCACTGGTCACGATCCCAGGGTGGGGTGTGACAGAAACCTCCTACTTCGGTATCATACAGGCGACCAATAAATCTCAATACATTATTTGAATCAATGTAAGCCCAACCTCCCTCACCCTACAATACCAGCTCTCTAAGCTCTACCAATGACTCACCCTCAAACTATCGACCATGAATCCGATCAAGTAGAAAAACTCAAGCCCTTAGATAAGGCAATACCGGCCTAGAGCCTAAAATATCCATTCTAACCATCTTGTTAGATAAGAACTAAATGTCCAAGGCTAGGGTCGCTCCACAGCAAGTAAATTGGCCAAACTATCCATATTCCCTGCCTTTTGGCTCAAGTTATCCGCCACTGCATTTGCCTTGCCTAGATGGTAAAGAATAAATATGTCATAATCCATCAAAGGCTCAATCCAGCATTGTTGTAAAATATTTAAATCCTTCTAACTATGACATACTGCAGGCTGCAATATTTGTATATATCTCACAATTGACCCCATATAAGTAATGCCTCCACATCTTGAATGTGAAAACTACTGCCGCCAACTCTAGATCGTGAGTGAGATAGTTGCGCCTGTGCACTCTTAATTGTCTAAAGATATATGCAATAACCTAGCCTTGCTACATTAAAACATACCCGAGACCCATACTGTACATATCACAATATATTGTGAAGCCCTCGCTCTCAATAGGAAGAGTTACGCTTGGAGAGGTGGTAAGCAACTCCTTAAGCATCTAAAAGCTCGCCTCGTACTACTCATACCACACAAATGGAACATCTTGATGAGTAGATGGAGCTTCAATAGTGGGGAAACCCTCAGTGAAATGCTTGTAGTTACCTACCAATCCAATGAAACTTTGAATCTTTGTAATTGATGTGGGCCTAGCCTAATCATGAATAGCCTAAATCTTCACCAGATCCATCATAATACCGTCCTTGAACACTACGTGCCCTAGAAATGTAATAGACTCTAACCAAAACTCGCGCTTAGAGAACTTGACATAAAGTCGTTAATTTCTCAAAGTCTAGAGCACAATCCTTAAATGTTGCGCATGTTACTCCAAATTCCATGAATAGACCAGAATATCATCGATGAAGACTATAATGAAAGAGTCAAGATAAGGGCAGAATACATGAGTCATCAAGTCTATAAAGGTGGCAGGGGCATTAATAAGCCTGAATGACATCCAAGAAAATCGTAATGAGTATAATATTAAAGGCAGTCATAGGAATGTTGACGACTCTAATCCTCAACTGGTGATAGCCAGAACTCATCAATCTTAGACAACAATGTGGCACCCTGTAGTTGGTAAATTAAGTCATTAATGAACTGTAAGGGGTAACCCTTCGTCATTGTCACCTTTTTTATTTGTCGATAGTGAATGCACATCTACATAGTACTATCCTTCTTCTTAACATATAGGATAAGAGCACCCCAAGGAGACACTGGCCAAATGAATCTCTAATCTAAGAGACCTTGGAGCTGAAAGACTTAACTCCTTAAGCTTTGCAGGGACCATCTAATAAGGTGGGATAGAAATAGGCTTAGTGCCTGGCTCCATATCTATAGACAAATCCATATCTCTTTCTAGAGCCACGCAAGGTAAGTCAGTAGAAAATATATTAGGAAACTCAAAAACTATCAAAACTGAACCAATGGAAAGGGTCTTGCCAGATGCATCACGAGCATATGCCAAGTATGCTAAACAACCTATAGATACTAACCTTCGAGCCAAATATAAGAGATAATGCCAATTAGTCACGGAGAACAACGACCCATACCTTCGCGAACGCAGTAAGGGGCCCACAATCGCAAATGTCAAAATGCCAAAGCTCCGTGAACACAGTTTAGGGGACCGTGTTCATGGTGAATAATTCTCTTTACACTAGATATTAGCTAAAAAATATTGAGTTTGGCAAAGTTGAATTGTCTGAGGGGTGCTTGGGATTTGTTCGGAATTCTGTGCATGCAAACAAGCTATGCTACCCCTCCAAATTCAATATTAGGAGTCAATGGCATAATAAAAATTTTCATATGAGGTTTTTACGACTAAATATAGGCCTCATTCTTAAGCCCATTTTTAACCAAAATCAACCAATGGGGCTCGAAATGAGTCCGAAAGCCTGCAAAGTTGAACAAAAGTTTGTTGTAAACAAAACTCCGCCTTTTGGAGCCAATTGTGCTCTTAGAGTTTTCGTTAGGGCACAACTTTTAAGAATGTTGACCAAAGTCAACTCCTGCTAATTTTTA
Organism: Solanum sejunctum; assembly: GCA_025642045.1. Taxonomy (NCBI): domain Eukaryota; kingdom Viridiplantae; phylum Streptophyta; class Magnoliopsida; order Solanales; family Solanaceae; genus Solanum; species Solanum sejunctum. The sequence continues at coordinate 7,843 of JAOTQJ010128868.1, read as the reverse complement.
AGGCTAAAAATAATTTCAAGTCCCACAAAAGTCTCAAAATCTGAGACATCTATGCTTCTAGCCTAGTTCAACCATTTCGGAGCTGATAAAACTGTCAGAAATCCATTTTGAGGCCATTTTTCCATATTTTTTACTGAATTCAATTTTTCAAGTTATAAGGGGCCTTTAAACAAGAAAACCTACACAAAATTCAAATGAACGTCTAGCTGACCGAGCTACCAGTACTAGCAGGTTATAAATTGGGGTCGCTATAAGAAAGTTCTAAACGACGAAACGAAAGTAGTATAAGAAAATGACCTAGAGGGTCATTACATAATATGCGGTCACATGATTTATTTATTCTATATGAAATGATGCAAGCACATTATTAAAAAAAAATTTAAGCTTGGTAAATGAGAGATTTAAGATTAGGGATGGCAAATGGGGCGATGCGGAGTGAGTGCTGGGTGGTTTTAGAGCTATGTGGTGTAGGGCGAATTTAAAGTTATATAGGGCAGGTGCGGCTGCGGGGTGGGTTGAAGTAACTATTTTTAAAACTAATGTGGGGCAGGACGACTTGTAGGTTTACAAAATCAAATAAGAATTTGAAGAAAATTAAATATTTTTAATTAGTAAAAATAAAAAATATATACTTTTTATATTAAATATTGACTTTAATTTTATTTTTTTCTATAATTTAAATTAGACATGTCTGGTAAATTATAGTTGTTAAAATGTTAATTAGAAACTTTTAACTAATGATCAATATAAAATTGTTGAAATGTCAGCTAAAAATATTTAATTAGAGAAAAATTAAAAAAGATTATGAATTTTAATTTTTCGTATTAAATTCACTTAAAAAATAAAAGAACTTAAAAATTTAAGCGGGATATTTATGTGGGGTGGGTCGAGACGGGGCAGATAGAAAATGAAAAAAATCACCATACAGGATGATTTTAAAAAATTGCGGGTTGAGGTTAACCCGCCCGCACCTACTCCATTGCCAGTGAGACTATACTACTTAGTCGGATCCACCTATTAAGAGTACTAGTTAACTGATAATCTATTAACTTTTTCACCTCCTAAACTATATTTATAACATACAAGTGCATCATTATGGGTGTTGAGAACGAATAAATCTACTTGCACATTAATGAGGACTAGAATTCGATTTATAAAACATATTTTGGGTGTTTTGATGATTTTTAGGTTGTGGAAATAAGAAAATTTATCCACTAGGTGAGGATTTTGGATGACCAGCAACTGAAATCACGATTACTGCATATCTCGCTTTCCTAAAACGAAAATCATAAATGTCACAAACTAGTATTCATGATAGAAATAAAGTAGGCTTTACACATGTATGAGCGATCGATGGTTGATGGGAAATGAATTAAAAAATCATGATCTAGGAAAAAAAATACTTGTTTCTAGTAGCGAGACCAAATAACTCACATTCACACAATAATAAACCTGTATATTAACAAAAGTTTAAAACTCTTTTTAGACATTATTTAATCTCATTGGATTCAATGTTGCCAGGGTTTTTAGCAGCATTTACAAAGAGTGCTAAAATGTAATTGTCACGAGTAATTGCCTCTAAATAAAATATTTTCTCTGTCTAATAATAATTGTCCACTATTGACTTGATACAGAAATTAAGAAGTAAGAAATGATAGGGGTAATTTTAGTAAATCATCTTTTTAATATAATAAATACAAGTAAAAATGTATGGATGGAATACATAATTAGCAAATAGTTAAACTATTACCATTATTTTTTATTTAAAAAAAATTGAGGTTAAGAAAAGGAGAATTGGGAAAAGGGATTATAATGTGAGAAATCGAACTCTATTATCATTAATTAATTATCGCTAAAGATCATTTTTACCTAATTTTATCCAATAAGGGATTCTTCACAAGTACTCAAGTTCGTAATTGTCCAATTCCAATCTATGGACTTGCAATGTGATCTTTTTGTTCGTATTAGATGAACTAAATGGCATTCATGAAGAAGTCCAGCTCCATAAATTGACTCGAAAAAAGTCACCATTTTTCTTCAACCTGCCATTGTTGAATTTTGTTTCTTCAACCTGCCATTGTTGAATATTATATGCCCCTTGTGATGTCAGCAGTGATATCTACAGGGGTATAATTTCGCCTACAAAAGGGGTTGCTGAGCGCTTTCAAAAATACACCAAAAATACCAAAACAAGAGTGTAGTAAAATTGTGAATTTGAGAGTTATTTTATAATCTATTCTTGTGAGTAATAGAAGAAATTTTTTCTCTCAGATTCATGTTTACCGATGCTTTATTATTCCCTTGGGCTCCAACAAGTGGTATCAGAGCCAAGTTAGAAGTATTGATCGAGTTTTTTTTGGTGACGGGGATATTGTTCATCGGATTTCTACTAGAGACTGTTCAATGAGTTTTCTAAGCTTTGTTTGAAATCTAATTTTGACTGCCCCATTGGATTCATCTCGTCGAACAAAGTCCAACGCACCAAATGATGACCTAATCAGAGTTCAAATGATCCCAAAAATCGTAGTCAAAGTTCGATCAACTCTGTCAAAATTTTATCAGTGACTAAAATACAATCCACCGAAGTTCTATCGGAGATGACGACACTATTCACTAGAGAACGACAGAGAAGATGACCAAAAAAACTATTTATAGCCGGAATCTGCAATAGTTTTAAAAATTACAAATTATCCCTTAAGTTTTCTAAAATTTTAGTTTGGTACCTCAATATTCAGGAAATATCAAACTGGCCTCTAATCTTTCTAATATTGCAGTTTGACCCCTAATCTTTCTGAAATTGTGGTTTGGTCTCCAAAGCTTTTGAAATTATTATTCTACCTCAATAGTGGAATTTTGGCCCCGAAGTGTCAATTCCACCTTTTTGACCATTTTGGATGTAATGATGAGTTCCATTTTTCAAGATTCAACCTCATTTTGGTAAATTATGCTATTGTAAGGTGATAATGACCACAGAAGAGTCAATATCATCTTTCGAAGCCATGATTATGCTCACTGCTACCAACTACATATTGTAGAGAGACCTCAGATGGAATATCTCCTAAGCTGTAAAGATTTATTTGATCCTATCAAATTGAAAGGTGAAAATCCTGATTCTGCCAAGGAGTAAAAATGGAAGAAATCAAACCAAAAAACTATAGGTCAAATCCATCAATGGATTGATCATAGTGTCTTCCACCATGTTGCACAAGAGACAAACGCATATGCCCTCTGGAAGAAGTTGGAGGACATGTACTAAGCCAAGACCGCTCAAAATAAGCCTTGTGGATGAGGCGTTTAGTCAACATGAATCTTAAAAATGGAACTTCAGTTGCCGAGCATATCAGTGAGTTCCAAAGCTTGGTCAACCAATTGTCGTCTATAGAGATGCCACTTGGTGATGAAGTTCTAGCACTGCTACTACTCAGTTCCCTTTCCAATAATTGGAAAATGCTGCTTGTATCACTCAAAAACTCAGCCCCAAGTGGCAAACTTAAAATGTAAATGGTCAAGGATGCTCCATTTATTGAAGAGGCAAGGAGAAAGGACATGGGCACAGATCAAACACATGCCTTTGTCACAGAGAACCAGGGGAGGCAACAAAAAAATAGTAAAGGCAAATAGAGAGGCAAAAGCAAGAGTAGAGGCAGATCTGCTAATGGCAGGAAACCAACATATAAGTGCCATCATTGTGGAATTGAAGGACATATGAAGAAGAACTGCTACAAATGGAAAGAGGAGCAAGCCTAGAGAAGTTCGCAACCGAAGAACAAGGATGGAGAAACATTAGCTACTATTCTTGGAGATGTAGCTTATTGTTCAACCCATATTGAGACATGCGTTCATGACTCAAGAGAAGATATGGAATTGGTGGTAGATACTACAGCATCCTACCATGTTACTCCACATGAGAAATACTTCATAACGTATAAAGATAGAGACTTTGGAGCTGTAAAGATGGGGAATTCCAGCTCCTTTGGATTGTAGGAATCGGTGATTCCGGATAAAGACAAGTTCTGGAAGTACAATCACTTTGAAAGATGTCCGCCATGTGCCAGATATTTGACTGAATCCTCTTTCCGGTATATAGCTCTTGACAAATAGGACTATGATAGTCATTTTAGTAAAGGCACATGAAGTTGTCAAGAGGCGTTTTGACAGTCGCTCGAGGATATATTTGTGGTATGTTATATAAAACTCATGTGAAGATAATCAAAGACAGCCTTAATGTAGAGGAAAAGGAGGCTTCTCAAAATTTATGGCACTAGAGACTCAGCCACATGAGTGAGAAAGGGTTGTCTACCCTGACGAAGAAGGAGCTTATCAATGTGGACAAGGATGCTGCACTAGATCCTTGCAATCATTGTCTATTTCGTAAGCAGCATAGAGACTCATTTAATTCCTCTTCAATGAGAAGTTAGAGCTACTCATTCTAGTATACTCTGATGTTTGTGGTCCCTTGGAGGTTGAATCACTCGGCGACAACCGATACTTTCTAATGTTCATTGATAATGCTTCTCGAAAGGTGTGGGTGTATTTCTTACGACCAGGTGTTTGATTACTTCAAACTATTCCATGTCATGGTAGAACGTGAGACAAGAAAGAAGTTGAAATGTCTTCAATCCGACAATGGAGGTGAATACTCTTCCAGGCAGTTCGATTCTTATTGCAGATCATATGGATTTGATATGAGGGGACGATTCCACACACCTCTTAACACAATGGTGTAGCTAAAAGAATGAACTGAACAATCATGGAACGTGTTTAGAGCATGCTCAGTATGGCTAAGCTGCCAAAGCCATTCTGGGGAGAAGTAATCAGAGCCGCCTGTTACTTGATCAATCGATCTCCATTAGAACATTGGATGTTGAAGTTATGGATAAACTTTGGTCTAGAAAGGATCCATCATACTCTCACTTGAGAGTATTTAGGTGTTTGGCGTACCCATATGTATCCAAGGATGCTCAGGCAAAATCTAGATGCAAGGACCACTCCATGCATTTTCATTGGCTATGGAGATAAAGAATTTGGATACAGGTTATGAGATCCAAAGGAGAAAAAGGTGATCAGAAGTAGGGACATGGTTTTCCATGAAAGTCAAATAATTAATGACAATGAAAAACCCATAGTGTCTCAGAAGATAAATGTTGCAGATCAGATAGCAGAAGTAGCAACAGAACCATTCATGAGAAATGGTGATGTTGTTCTAGAAAATATGCCAGAAGTAGAAGACAATGAGAAAAGTGATGGTTCTGACAGGGGGAGCCACAATCCCATATGGCATACTTCCCAGGACCATCACAAGGCTAAAGTGATGGTGGATCTCCTCATATTGTTCCAGAAATTTGTGGATCAGAACGACGTCAAATTCTATCGAGAAGATATCCAAAATTCGAGTAACATTTACTTACTAAAGGTGGAGAACCAGAGAGTTTACATGAAGCAGTATCTCATAAGGACAAAGAAAAGTGGTTTCTAGCAATGTAGGATGAAATGGAGTCTCTATAGAAAAATCAGTCTTATGAGATCATAGAACTTCTATGAGGGAAGAAGGCACTGAAAAATAAATGGGTGTTCAAGCTGAAAAAGAATAGCAACTGAAAAGTGGTGAAATACAAAGCACAGCTTGTAGTCAAAGCATTCCAATAGAAGAAGGGGATCGACTTTGGCGAGATATTTTTACCTATAGTCAAGATGACTTCAATTAGAGTCATACTTGGAATGTTCGCAAGTATGAACTTGGAGCTTGAACAGATGGATGTAAAGACAGCTTTTCTTCACAAAGACTTAGAAAAAGAAATCTACATGGAGCAGCCAGAAGGTTTTGAGGTTTCGGGAGATAACCACATATGCAAGCTGAAAAAAAGCTTGTACGGTCTAAAGCAGGCACCCAAGAAGTGGTACAAGAAGTTTAACTCATGCATAGCGAGTCAAGGGTACAAGAAAACTTCAGCAGATGAATGTGTCTACATTTAGAAGTTTTCTGACAAAAATTTTGTTGCTCTTCTACTATATGTAGATGATATTCTGATCATGGGAAAAGATGCAACGAAAATCAACCAGCTGAAGAAGGAACTCTCTAAGTCTTTTGACATGAAAGACTTAGGATTGGCACAACAAATATTGGAAATGCAGATCACCCAAGACAGGAAGAACCAGAGGTTATGGCTATCTCAGAAAAATATATTGAATGAGTGCTTGCACGATTCAATATGAACAATGCCAAACTAGTTAGCATTCTATTAGCCAATCATTTCAAGTTAAGAAAGAGATCGTGTCCCTCATCCAAGAAAGAGATTGGGGAGATATCGTTTGTACCATATTCTTCAGCAGTCTAAAGTCTGGTGTATGTGATGGTGTGTACGAGGCTAGATATTGCTTACGCAATGGGAAGGGTGAGTCATTTTCTCTCCAACCCTGGGAAAGAGCATTGGGAGGCAATAAAGTGGATTTTTAGGTACCTTAAGGATACAATGAAATTATGTCTTTGCTACGGGGGAGTTGATCCAATCTTAGAGGGCTATACAGATGAAGATATGGCAAGAGATCTTGATAATAGAAAATCTACTTCAGGATTCATTTACACTTTTGCAGGAGGAGCTATTCATGGTAGTAAAGATCACAAAAATGTGTTGCTTTATCCATACCCGAAGCAGAATACATTGCTGCCGCGAAAGCTGAAAAAGAGATGTTGCGATTAAAGTGTTGTCTCCAAAAATTTGGAATCAAGCAAAAGGAATATAAGATACATTGTGGCAGTCAGAGTGCTCTGGATTTGAGACTAGTGAAGATCCATTCTTATATAAAATATATTGATATTCGATATTATTGTATACGCAAAGTGATGGATCGACAACTGTTGAGACTAGTGAAGATCCATTCGAAGGAGAATCCAGCTGACATGTTGAAAAAAGTGGTGACTCTAGAGAAGTTAGATCTATGCAAAGATATAGCTAGGATGCTTGTTCTAGATATGGCTAGAGGGGGAGAGTTGAAGAAGTCCGGACCCATAAATTGACTCAACAAAAGCCATCATTTTTCTTCAACCGACGATTGTTGAATTTTGTTTCTTTAACCTGTCATTGTTGAATATTATGTCCCTTTTATGATATCACCAATGACATCTATGGGGGTGTAATGTCCCCTATAAAAGGAGCTGCTAAGCTCCTCCAAAAATACACTAAAAAATACCAAGACAAGAGTGTAGTAAAAGTGTGAGTTTGAGAGTTATTTTGTAATCTATTCTTGTGACTAATAGAAGAAATTTTTTTTTCTCAAATTCGTATTTACCAATGCCTTATTATTCCCTTGGGCTCCAACAATTCAGGCAAGGTTTCTTATTCTAGCAACTACAGTAGTTCTCAAAACAAAACAAAAATATTAAAGTGCGTGACATAAATTATTGATGAAAGGATCGTGACATAAAGACATATAATGTATACATACACACAGTGTCGACATATTAGCAGAAGTGGAAAATGTTCATGGGTTGGGTTTAGTAGGAAGGAAAATATTTTAGAAAATATATTTTGAAATTTCGTTAGTGAATAAAAATACTTTTTAAAAAATATATGCTATTATTTGCTAGAGAGTAAAAAAATGTCCTTTAGAAAAATAATTTTTGATATTAAAATTAACCCTATTAATCAATTTGGGATCGATTCTGACACTCAATTAGAAATCTAATTCCGATAATCGATTTAAAATTCCACCTTGAGATCCTATTCAGGACCGACGTTCGAATCTAAACATGATCGGCTAATTTGCAATTCGACCATGACACTTGAATCGATACTCGACTTTCAAATTATTCTTTTCAATATTTTTCTTATTTTGTATGATGGGG
>JAOTQJ010128859.1:0-10267 GCA_025642045.1 Solanum sejunctum | reverse complement strand
AAAAAATTGCAGAAATATGTTTATATAATTTCATATAATTCTAATTTTTTTACAAAATTATAAAAATTTTTTAAATGATATAAAATTACAATATTTATTGATATAAATTACGGTCCCTACTTCTCCATGTATCATAGTTAAAATTCGTTAATGCTCCAACTTTTTCAACATGTATCATTGATTTTGTTTTTTTTGTATAAAAAAGAGATTTTTGGTAATTTTGAAAAAAAAGTTGATATTAATTGAAATTAGATCTAAAAAGTATGAGATTTATGTAAGTTGCATCCTTGTTTTTGTGGGCCAAAAAACAACTAACATAGTCCATCAGTATGTGGGCTGCGGGCCTTACTCAGTCATTTTACATTTTTATAAGTATATTTATTTTTATAAATTTTTAATTAAATTATAATTTTAAAATATTAAAATAAGTACCAACAATATAATATTACATGCTATTAGTGCTACTATTACATATTATTAAAATATAGTTTTTCTCTATATCTTAGTATTTAAAATTTTAAAATAAACTTTGAGTTTAGATTCTTATTATTTTTAACACTCTATTTTATTTTTATTTTAATTATTTTTTAATTCATTACCTGGGTTGGCCTAACCCATATTACAAAATAAAGTCTCACAAAATTAGCGTGCTTATTTAGGTAGGGCTAAAAAGCATATTCTTTTAGATGTATTCTAAAAATCTTAGTCCAACTTTGCTAAATCACGAGTTAAGCCAAATTAGTTCAATGAACATAGCCAATATTGCTGGCTCTATGTGACAACGACGGCTTATATTACAATAAAATCCTATGGAAAATCTTAAATTATTTGAATAATTGGTAGTTGATTAGCTAATTTAACAATTAAGACTTATCGTGTACTTGTTCGATCTGAAAAACTTCATCTAATCCAGCGCATTTATTATTTATATTAAAGGGAGAAAATTCAACCATTATTCTCTAGCCATAGGACAGATAGGCTAAAGACAAAATGTTAATCGTGAGTGTGACATAATTTATATTTATTTTGCTATAAACTCAAAAGCACAAGTAATAGAATAATATTCAAGAAAAAATATCTCGGACGTCTAATTAAGTATGAATTTTGCATTTTAAATTTTTTTAATTATTATTATTATTATTATTATTATTATTATTATTATTATTTTGCAGTTGGTTGTTCGACGTCAACTGAAAAGTAATCAAAGGTTGCCCCTAGCTTATAATCTTTTGCGTGTTAGTTCAGTAAAAAGTACTGATGTGCCAAATAGAAATGACGGAAATTAGCAGTGTTGGAAAAAATAAAGATGGATTGAAAACAGCGTAAAAAAATTTTACCATCAACATTTTCTACGGTGATTATAATATTTTATTTGTTCTATTTTAAATGCTACGTAGTTAGCTTAATTTGATGGTATAAAAAAATTGATAATGGGCAGGTGTGGAGCAATGGAAAGGTGAAAAAAGCGAGGGGTAGACCAGTACCTATTACAAGTGGCAATGTTGTAGAAATCCACAGCAGTAGTATATCAATGACATTATTAGTTACACTAGCTCATGAAAACATTGTATCTCCGTTGTTTTCCGTCAGATCGCAATCACTTGGCAACAACGAAGATGATGGCCATTCGAAAAGCATAGCACTAGAGGAGGAAAGTCCAATGTTCAACTCATTTTCTTTCGACGATTATGCATGGAGAGTCTACCACGAACGTCTTCTTTTTAAGGATCCTCTTGTGAGATACCGTGTTTGATTACTGCTAGTGTTGTTCTCTATTGGTTGGGTAGTTATTTCCAGTGTTGTTCTCTGTTGGTTCGGTTCGGATTGAAGTTATTTCCAATTAGCATGATGGAGTGAAATTATCCAAGTATGTTGATGATGATACAGGTTGCTCATACGGCGATTTTTTCTAAGCTCTACATCACACTCTTCATTTATTCATTTGTCCTTCGGGTTTTCAATTTTCTTTTGTTCAAGTTAAGGCGTGCCAACGTTTGATTCCCCTTCTAATTTAGAATGGGGAGTCAAACCTTGCATCTGTGTTGAGAAGAAAAAAGGGAATCCCAAGTTTTTACGTATTCATTTTTATTAAATTCTTTTCGATGTAATATTTTGTGTGTACTAAATGAGAGAACACTGCAATGTGGTTGAGGTAACAACAGATCACCATAATTCTATTAGTGGTACTTCCGAAAGGTGTATAAGAACAATGCTTAACGGTGTACTAGTAATGCTTATGTAGTTATGCTTGCATTAATTATGCAAAGATTATTTTATATTTGTTTGATTTGATGTTAAAAATAGTATGTATTACATAATTTATTTGAAAAAAATTTATTTTCAAAAATAACCTCGACAAATATGGTGAAAAAAATGTTAAAAAGGTTTTGAGAGATAATTTGGTCTTTAGTCATGCTAATGCATGTATTAAATCTCCTATCATTATTAGTAATACACATTTTAATATATAATAGAATATATATATAATGCAAACATTAAGTATATAGAGTATAAAAAAGTGTACTAAACAAGGTACTACTAATACAGAGAGTTAGATATGTATTATTTTTGCTAATACACTCTACTAAATAATCCGTTCATTATACATCACATGATCCGTTCATTATACATCACATGATATCTTTGTAAATGAGAACATGACTTCTCTTTCACATAGAAATTAAACTATGAGTAAGGGTAAACTAGTGTTGCGATCCGAAATTTCTAAGTCATGACGTGTCATGATACAAACTAGTCCCTAGACATGACATGATGAATTTTTGAAGGATAGAACCTTGAACAAACCTCTTAGTGTAAGCATGACGTAAGATACATAAGAATCATACGAGAGAATGAAATGCAAAATATAAGTCTTAAAACACTTATTGACATAGCAGCTTAAACAGGTAAATTTGGGAGTAATACTGATAGAACAAAACACATGCTAAATTTGACATGACCGCTTCTACTTAGATGGGGCAAAAGACAAGCCCAAACTTACCAACATAAAAGTCTGAAAATATGTTTGATAAGGAAAATAATATAACTCATACCGATTGCACTCTTGAAGAATGAGGACTCAGACTTACCAACAGTGATTGCTGCTTGGAAAGATACTAATTGCAGGCTAGATGGAGAGCGTTTGCACCTATATTATAAAATAATATAGGTAAATGTATGCCGTCAATACTATGAAATATACAGAGTATGGAGAATGTGCAATAACATAACATAATACTATGATAAGTCTAAAAATTACTAATGGAATGATCAAGTAAAATATATCATGAAAATTGATAATTGAAACTGAAATAACTGATACGAGGTCAATGTATAATTCTGAGAAACATATCATGACTAAGTGATCATAATCACAAAATGTGCATAGTAAGAGGTACCTCTAACCGACGTATAACCATGTGAATTATATATGGAGTATGATGTATTTCCCTGCCAAAAATACCCAATATGCTTGACAAGGTATAAAGGCGTATACTAGATATATCAACTAGATAAGCTATACTAACGGGTGATATGGATACCAGTCTTACCTCAACTAATGGGTGATATACCGAAGAGTCATGCCTCAACTAATAGGGAACTCTTTATATCCTACAGTGGCAAGTAGTTCTAGGATGAAAAGATTGCTACTAAAGGTCTTATGCCTCTTCTAATTGGTGAGTCTTCATCCTTCGGTCCTCTTTGTTATAGGTAAATTCTCAACAAGAATAGTCATGCATAATCTTAATTATCATCTTTGAAATAGTAAGATTCTAGTAATATCAAATTGTTCATAAAACTCATCATCATAGAATTGCTCCTTAAATCATTATTTCATGACATATATTTATGAAAATATTTATCTAAAGCATCAAAATCATGAACATCTTTCATAATGCGAATACTTCAATTGGAAGCAAACTTAGAGTTCATAGAAACATACTGATATTTGCTCAAAAGCATCTTAATCTCATTCTCCAAGTTATAGTTCATGCATGCCAGCATCCTTGCATTAATAATCATATCAAACTTGCATGAAATGTGTTCATGAAAATCATTCTTAAAATCAATGAATTGTACTTGAATCTTGCGTCATAAGATCAATTTAGATGAATTGAATGTAATTTGATACAATCCATATGAAATTATTGGAACTCTAATTTGAATAATAAAAATTTGTTTATAAAATTGAGTTTGAATTGGAAATATATGGATCAAAAAGGATCCATAGATAAAATTTCTACATATCTAGAGTAAAATCCTTACTTAAAAATCTAAAATCAAAAGCTTGGCTTGAAGAACCCTAGAATTCACGTTGATTCTTTCCTTAAGAGAATAGTTTTAAGAGAGAGAATTTTCTAATTAGGTTGGGAGTTGAGAGAGCGAGGGATTATACTGATAAGAACTCCGAAACTTGAGTTAAAATAACGTAAATGACGTATTATGGAAGTTACAAAGTTGGACAAAGACTGAACTACCCCTGAGTATTAACTATCGACAGATAACATGAGAGCTATCTATGATTCATAATTTTTTTACTAATCGTGGATCCCTATCTATTCAAATTGGATATAAATTTTGTGTCTCAATATTTGATCCACAAAAACATGTCTACATTCCGTAAAACAAATCAAGTACCATGCTGATCATCTATAGAACTTAAGTACCAAAAATATAATTCTCTAAATCTCAACCACGAACCAACATTTATTATCTATAAAGTCATCTCTGACCTATACAGAACTCCTTGTCCTATCTAAGGAGAATTTTACAAACTCTCTGAATCTCAACTATGCGAGTCATCTATGGTCTGTAGACCCAAGCATGAGCCACAAAACCGATTGTGCATACTGTTCAAATTTTTAAACAAATTTCCTACTCGCAATATCCATTTACGATTACCACTTATGATCCTTAAATCATTCTATGATCCATAGATAAATTTTATAGATCCTGCACCGGAGTTGATTTTGTGCATTTCTATTTTTATTCCAACTTTCTAACTTTTGAAGAATTACACTATCTCTTCCTCGAAAATAAATGAGATATAAGTTAGCATGAATGGCATGGAAGAAGATCTAACAGTCGAATATGTATACAAATTACATCAAAATACATAAAAAGAAAAGAAGTAGTCAACTCCAAACTAAAACATAAACATTAAAACTGATTTCATGAGCATGTATGTGTAAAGAATCATGAGAATAACTTAAATGCATAAATTCAAAAGAGTATATAGGAGGAACTAATATCTCAAACTAAAATTTAAGCGGAGGGAAAAAATGAAATACTGGTATATTATATTGGCCTCAGCCTTCCAAGTAGCACCCTTAACTAACTGTTCCATCCAAGAACCTTAATTGATGCGACCTCTTATTTCTCATTTTTGAACTTGAGGATCTAAAGTCTCGACTAAAAACCTCTTTATAGGATAAACTCTCTTTCACACCTGCACTTTCTAAAGAAATAATTAATATAGGATCACTAATATACTTTTTTAATAAAAAGAACATGGAACACTAGATGCACCAATGTCAAGTCTGAAGGCAAATTCAACTCATAAGCTACTTTATCCAAATTCCTCAATATATGATATGGGCCTACGTAACTGGGACTATGCTTCTCTTTTATACCAAAATAATCACATCCTTCGTAGGTGAAATTCTAAAATAAATCTAATCATTTACTTCAAATTCAAGCTCCCTTCTTCTCACATCCAAATAAGACTTTTGCTGGCTTCGGAAAGTTTTCAATCTTTCTCTAATGAGTCAAACTTACTCCATGGCCTCATGAACTAATTCTGCCCTATCATCGCATCCTTACAAACTTCAAACCACCCAATATGAGACTTAAACTTCCTGCCACAGAGAGCCACAAATAGAACCATTTGAATGCTAGAATGGTAGCTATTATATAATGCCCGTATGTTGGAAAAATAGAACAAAGAGTAGAAACTCAAAACTGGACTAGTGCAGGGATCATAAACTATTCCACGAGACCTAGATAGGGGTCTCATGGCCCCAGGACTTGGGCAAATTTGAAAATATTTTAATAAATTATAAGTGCGTTATATCAGCTGTATTTTGATTCATGATCTGTTAACAATGGTTGTGGATGGGGGCCGTGGTTGGATTGAAAAAAATGAGGATCTCTGTATTTAATTTGCGATCAAATAGGACGAGCTTGTACAAAATGTATGATCCATAAAAATATTTCGTAGATGAGACCATGAATGGTGAAAATTTGATGAAGTATGGGAGGTATCTATAAGGGCTCTTTATGAGCCGTACAATGTTATACAAGTCATAGGTTACAGTTGTAAACCTGAAGTGCAAATTTTGGTAGCTAAGGTATTGGTGCAAAAGTTTTATGAGGGATGATTATGATTTATTGAAGGGTTTACATGTTATACAATTAGGTCATAGTTTTGTCCAAAATTCAAGGTTTTAAAAGTTTTTCTATAGACCAATAGACTGGGCGCCTAGAACAATCCATGAATTATGGAAAGGATCTCATAGTTTGGGGAGTTGAGCCACTAGAATTGACCAAGAGTCATGAAACCCCCATTTTAAGAGTCGCATAGGTCTATATCCCATAAAAAAGGTGCGTAGACATTGTCTGGCAAATTTTCATTAAGGATATGCTTCACTGTCACGACCCAAGCTTAGGAACTAGGTGTAACACGAAAAATAAGAATTCAAAAGTCCCCAAACAAGCCTCATAGCATACTTAAGCACATCATTAGTTAGAAAGATCATCAATAAAGACTAGGGGGTAGGGAAAATAGGACACGTTCTACGGAGTTAGGGGCATAGAATTGCCATCACATAACTTCAAGAAGTAAGTCTAAGGGAAGAGGGCATGGGATGTATTTTATGGATGTATCATCATGCTATACATCACACATGACAAAGCATGGGGTAAGTACTTGGGGATAACGTCCATAGACACATATCGTAGCATGAGTTGTACAGAACATAGTGTCTAACAATGCCTTTACTCATAATGGGGCAGAGTCCAAGACATGTCCTGGGCTCACCCTCAACATAAAGTACCATAAATGGTCATATCATAGCATAGGTAGATAGTAGGTGAGAATTGTCTTTGAAAAAATGACTCACCACAAGCAATCTTGCACAATCGAATCTAGCCGTAAAAAGGTAGATAGAGAAAGTCTCCAGTCCCTACATGGTTAGATCAAGTAGGCAAAAGTATATATTAGTATGATTGAGTGTACTTAAGTATGCGAGCATTGATGTGCTGTCAAAATATATTACTTTTGATGCTTAAAATATAAAATTGTATATGTTCTCAATGCAATGCTAGTTGGTTTTATGTGTTTTGTTTGATATTTGTAGGATTCCAGGATTGGCCTTGATTTTAGCGAGAAGTTGCTGAATTTTTAGGCAGTACGAGACCCTTTACTGGCTATAGACCATTCTACGAGTCATGAAGTGGCTTCATGGACAACTCCAGTGAGGGGCTAATTTTCTAAAGTTGATTCTATGAACATGCAGATGGATCATGAATTAATTTATGAGTCATAGAATATGGTTCGTGCCCTGAGGATAAGAATTGGGACTTTCTGTATATGCATCGAACAAAACCCCTTTATGAGTCATAAATCATTTTACAGGTCGTCCATGGATGTCATAGACTTGAATTCTAGAATTCTGGCAGCACTATATGAGACCCTGATTACGAGCCGTGGAATGCAATACGTCCAGTGTTCCCTTTTGTGAGGCATATCGACCTAGTTATCCTATTATATTTAGGACATGTATTTTGCTTATTATAAATAGGTTTTTTAGGTTATTTTTTAGAAGTTTGGAGACAACACTCAGAGAACTCAGTAATTAGAGAGAGAAAATAGTGAGGTTACATTGGAGAGTTTTTTTTAGAACACTTATACTTTGATTTCATCTTTAATCTTGTGATTCTCTTTGAAGTTGGATTAGCTTGTTCTTAATTCAATTGTGTTAAGTGTTCTATTATGTTATCTCAGTTCATAAGTCTTGCATCTACACAAATCATGAGTATCTAATTCCATAACTAAGGTTGTGGGAACCATAAAGAATTAAAAAGGTAAAATCAGATGATTCATAATTTTTGGAAAGTATGCATGTATGTATTAATTAACTCTCTTCATTTTGCATATTTTTTGATACTAGCCAATATTAAAACTCGCCTAGTGTTACTATCTAGACCAAGGTAGTAATGAATAGGACAAGAGATTAATTACCAAAATTCGATTGATGTGTTCTCGTCTAATCAACTAAACTGTGCCAAGGAGAGGTTGTACTGGGACTAATAGGTTAGGGTTAGTAATGCACACTATGAAGATGGATCAAGTCGCATAGTGAAATTTGCCTCTCACCTTTGATCAAAAGGCTTGGTAAACTTAACTTATGCCCTACATGCTACACACTAGAAAAGAATTAAATTATCGATGATACTAAGTTAGTGAGTCATGCGGAGCACTAACCTATTTTCTCTCTATATTGATTTCACTCTTGTATTAGTTAGCTTAGTTTTTTCTACTGATTATTTCAAACCCCGCTCCCCGCTTTGGGGAAATAAGTCGGTTAACTACTCAGATTGTGGTTATTGAATTCTCTTGAGTCCACATATTCCCTTGGGTTCAACTCTAACCTTGGTTAGGTTCTATTTCTTGACAACGACCACTTTATCCTCTAAAAAGAGGCATAACTTGTGCGGCATAAAAATTTTGGTTTCGTTGCCGAGGAATAACGCTGACTTAGTTAATTCATAGTGATTTGAGTGTTAATCCTTATTTTCCATATTTTACGTTTTTTGTTGTTTTCATCAGGGTGTAAGTGTAGTGTATGCCCAACACCAGAGTCAAGGCAATTCCTTAACTCCGTTTGACCTAATGATCCAAAGAATATTGAGAAGAATGACCCAAGATAACACCAATAACATGACCAATGCAGCTCTGAACAGGAATGCTAATGAAAATGCTAGTCATGAGGACCCACCTCATCTTGAGGACATTGCTCCACAACCACAGGATCTCAAAGCCTATGCCTACCAATGGAATCAATATAGGCTAAAACCTATGGCTATGGAGGTGACAGGAGCAATTGTTTTGCCACTACTACCACAGATATAAAGTTTGTAGTCTCGAATGGGTTGCTTCAGATGCTCCATAACCATGGACTATTTGCGGGCTTACCATTAGAGTGTCATGCCCCAAGTTTCCGTTAAGGTGGACTGGCATCCGTTGCCGATAAGGCTCGGGAGAACCAACCCATATCTATGTGCTTGTATACAAACTGTAAGTAACTTTCTATGTTTGGCATGCTTCTAAGAACATAAACGGTAATAATCTAAAAGGAGATACGTATAGCTAGGCCATTAGGGCCACGGTGTCTAAAATATGAGATATGACCACACTTTAATTTACATAGTCTATAAAGGCTCTAGTTGAGAGAAATATCCATAAATATTCAGGACAGGCCCCATCTGAATTAATGGTATAATGCAAACATATAAACTCGAAATACGCACAAAACTCCGGAACAACCTGGAGCTTGGTAACAACAGCTGAATGTACTGAACTCTACTGGGATGATTTATTAGCACCTACCTACAGCATGAAATGCAGGTCCTCCACAAGGGACTCAGTACGAGATAATGTACTGAAAATGTAAGGAACAAATACTGTACATAAAATATAACTCAAATGAAATTAAACACTAATTGTGGATAAGAGACCATCTTTAATTATACTTTGGGATCGAGTACTTTATATTCTTTATATTACTTTACCTTTACTATATCATCTGTGCACATCATGTACTATAAATGACCAACTGATCAGTGGTGAACTGTATCGAGTTCGTTCCTCGCTAGGTTCTTCCTTAACCCTTGGGGCTACCCCTCGTAATAAGATATTTTCCTGGCTAGGTGATTCTTCCACCCCTTGGGATATAGGGATCATCCCTTTGCTAGGTTCTTCCTTAATTCCCTCGGGCTACCACCCGTGATAGGATCGTCCCTTTGCTAGGTGTTACTTCCACCCCCTCGGGTTACCACCTATCAAAATTATATACTTTATCTTTTTATTGCCTTTGAGATTATTCTTTTGATAGTCATAATATTGGAGAAATAAGGCTATATATGCAGCATGTGCCATGTAAGTAATCGTACAATATAATATGGAAATGAAAAAAGTATGTTACATAGACAATGAAATGCGTATGAACTGAAGCAACTCATGAACTTTGTTTAGCAACAAGAACTC
>JAOTQJ010128848.1:0-10267 GCA_025642045.1 Solanum sejunctum | reverse complement strand
CAATTTAACACCAACACATATACACCCTCAACCCTCTTAAACATTTAGACTCACATATTGCCCGTTAAGACGAGATTCAAGCACTTTTAAGAATTGACACTAATTTGACCAAAGCATAACATGATTATTTATATAACATTAGTACATGTAAAATGTGGGGTGTTACACTTAGATTATTGTATTTGCAGCTTGGTAAAGTGAAATAGGTAGAAGACAAGAGCCTTTAGGAAGGTTGAAAAATTGTTCAAGTGGAATGACTTTAGGGGCTGCTTTGATCCATCTTTAAAGAATAATTTTGGCCAAGTTTCTCTTTATCTTTTGACTAGATAATGACACCTATCAATACACTTGTGAAGCAACATCTTATCCCTTAGACTTAGGGCTAACGGGTCTCCAACTTAATGGACCTTTTGCTGCCCATTCTTCTCCTTTCCCTTTAATTACTTTGGGCCAAATTTTTAAATGAATTGGAATGGGCTTGTTTCCATTTTCTATGCTTACTAAACTAAAAATTTCAGTTCATTTATAATTTCAGAATATGGGCTAAATTTATCCCCTTAACATGAACTTTATTCATAATCGAACTTGGACAAACTCCACGTCAAGCCTTGTCTCCGTTTAGCTAGCAAATTTAAGCTAAGCAAGTAGGTAACTCACTAACTAGCTTATTAAGTTCTACAATTATCTCAACTCTCTCACTTTGTTTAAGGCTATGATCCCTTCAATTTAGCACAAAACATATACACATTCGACCTTCTTAAGCATTAGACGCACATATCGCCCATTAACACAAGATTCAAGCACTTTTAAAAATTGGCGCTAATTTAACTAAACCATATCATGTTTCATTTACATAGCATTAGTGCATGTAGAATATGGGGTGTTACATCCTCCCCCTTAGGAACATTTGTCCTCGAATGTTGGCACAACTGGATAGCTTAATCATATATAAACCTTTATTGAAACAATCCTTTGACAACACACTAAGTTTCCAATAACATGTACCTATTAAGACCCCCAATTCTGGATGTTAGACTTCCTCTTTAGCTTTCAATAAGTAGTGGTATTTTGATTTTATCACGTTCTCGGCCTCCCATGCTATCTCTTCTGCTTGCTAGTTTCTCCAAAGTACTTTTATTGAAGTTATTTCTTTATTTCTTAGCTTCTTAACTTGACGATCTAGAATAGCAATAGGTACCTCTTCGTAGGTAAGATCTTCTATAACCTGCACATTCTCAATAGGAGTGATATGGGATGTGCCTATGGATTTTTGAAGAATTGAGTCATGAAAAATTAGATGAACCATTAAAAGCTCTTGGGGTAACCCTAGTTCATATGCAACCTGCCCAAACTTCTTAGTAATTGTATATGGCCCTGTGTAACGTGGGCTCAATTTTCTTTTCTTACCAAATCTCATAAACCCTTTCATTGGAGACACCTTTAAAAATGCCCAATCTCCTACTGAGAATTCAAGCCCTCTCCTTCTAGCATCCATATATGATTTGTGATGACTTTGGACTGTTTTTAGCCACTGTTTCACCCACTTCAAACCATCCAATTGGTATCCTACATTTCCCTCCATACAAAGTTTTATAAGGTGCCATCTTGATTCTTGAGTGGTAGCTATTATTATAGGCAAATTCAATAAGTGGCAAGTGATCCACCCAACTACCTTTAAAATCCAATGCACAAACTCGCAATATATCTTCAAGTGTCTGAATGGTGTGTTCTGGTTGACCATCTGTTTGAGGGTGGAAAGCTATACTCAAATTCACTTGTGTCCCTAAACTCCTTTGGAAGGACTTCTAAAACTTTGCAGTGAATTGAGCTCCTCGATCAGAGATAATGGAGATTGGAACTCCATGTAGCCTGACTATCTCTTTGAGGTATAGTTTAGCATACACCTTAGTTGTACAATCACTCCTAACAAGTAAGAAGTGTGCTGACTTTGTGAGTCTATCAACTATTACCCATATGGAGTTAAACTTCTGAAATGAGCGAGGCAAACCAGTAACAAAATCCATGTTGATCATATCCCACTTCCATGTGGGAAGCTCTATGCATTGCATATAACCTCCTGGCTTTTGGTGTTCTACTTTCACTTGCTGACAATTTTGACATTGAGCCACAAAATCTACAAGGTACTTTTTCATGCCTCCCCACCAAAATATTCCCTTCAGGTCATGGTACATCTTAGTTGATCCTGGGTGGATCGAATATTGGGAATGATGGGCTTCTTCCATTATCCTCTTTCTTAATCCATTAATATCAGGCACACATAATCTATTTTGGCCGTAAAGTACTCCATTTTGCATATGGTGAAAGCCCTTTATCATACCCTAACTCGCCTTTTTCCTTAAGCTATCGTAATTTAGGATCCTCGAATTATTTTTCTTTCACCTCTATTATTAATGAAGACTCTGCTGCATTATGTATAATAACCCCTTCTTTTAGAGTTTCAAGAAGGCAAACTCCCAAATTTGATAGTTGATGTAGATCCTTAGCCACTCCTTGACTTACCACAACTTGATTACTAGTATTCATAATTGCCTTATGACTCAGAGCATCGGCTACCATATTTGCCTTTCCCGGATGGTATAGTATATCCACGTCGTAATCCTTTATTAGGTCCAGCCATCTCTGTTACCCTAAGTTTAGGTCTTTCTGCTTAAAGATGTATTGTAGGCTCTTATAATCAGTATATATGTCAACGTGAACCCCATACAAATAGTGGCGCCATATTTTCAAAGCAAACATAACCGCTGCTAGCTCAAGATCATGTGTTGGATAGTTTTTCTCATGTGGTCATAGTTGTCTCAATGCATAAGCAATTAGCCTACCATGTTGTGGTAGTACACACCCTAAGCCAACTCCTAAAGAATCGCAATACACTACATACCCCTCAGATCCTTCTGGAAGTACTAACACGGGTGCAGAAGTTAGCTTATTTTTTAATTCTTGGAAGATTCTTTCATATGTATCACTCTATTGGAACTTGGTTGCCTTATGTGTCAATTTTGTTAGGGGTGCAGAAATAGAAGAAAAACCTTCAACAAACCTCCTATAATAACCTGCCAAACCTAGGAAGCTTCGAACTTCCATGGGTGTTGTTGGTCTTGGCCAATCTTTCATAGCCTTTATCTTTTGTGAATCAACACTTATTCCTTCCTCAGATACAATATGACCCAAGAATGCCGCTGATTTTAGCCAAAATTCATATTTAGAAAACTTGGCATACAACTATCGATCACGAAGAACCTGTAACACTTGTCGTAAGTGCTTTGCATGGTCCTCTTCTGAACTTAAGTATACCAAAATATCATCTATAATACTATCACGAATATATCTAAGAATGGCTTAAGTACCCTGTTCATCAGAATAATAAAGACTGTTGGTGCATTCATTAGCCCAAATGACATAACAAGAAATTAAAAGTGACCATAGCGTGTTCTAAAAGTAGTTTTGGGTATATCTTCCTCCTTTACCCTCACTTGGTGATACCCCGATCTCAAATCAATTTTTGAAAAGCATTTGGCACCCTGTAACTGAGCAAATAAGTCATCAATCCTGGGAGGGGGTATTTATTCTTAATTGTCACCCTATTCAGTTGTTTAGAGTCATTACACGTTCTCAAGGTACCATCCTTTTTGCATACAAATAACACTGGTGCACCCCAAGGGGACACACTAGGTCTTACAAAACCCTTCTCCAATAGGTCTGTTAGTTGCTCTTTTAATTCACGCAATTCTGCCAAGGCCCTTATATATAGAGGGATAGAAATAGGTTGAGTACTTGGAAGTAAGTCAATACCAAAATCTACCTCGTTCTGGAGGTAAGCTTGGAAGTTCTTCAATAAACACATCAATAAATTCATTCACTACTGCAATTGATTGAAGAGTTGGCGATTCTGCCTCCATATCCCTTACTCTAACTAAATGATATATATACTGCTTAGATATCATCTTTCTAGCTTTAAAGTAAGCGATAAACGTCCCCTTTGGTGCCCCAACATTGCCTTCCCATTCAAGGACTGCCTCATTTGGAAAGTGGAAGTACACTGTCTTAGTTTGGCAATTCATGGTGGCATAGCAAGACAATAACCAATCCATACCCATTATGACATCAAATTCCACTATTTATGGTTCCATAAGGTCATCTAATATGTCACGGTCACAAACAGTTACTACACAGTTATAATAAACACTTCTAGCCATAATAGATTCACCAGTTGGTGTAGACACTTCAAATGGTCTATTCAATAATTTGAGTGTTCTCTTAAGCTTCCCGGCAACTAATGGGGTAATGTATGATAGTGTAGAACCATAGTCAATTAATGCATATACATTATGTGAAAAGATGGATAATGTACCTATGACCACATTGGCTGAAGATTTCAAATTTTGTCGACTCCCCAGAGCATAGGTGCGATTCTGGACTCCGCTAGAGCTAGCTACTCCTCTAACACCTCAACCATGACCCATAGGTGCTTGTTGACCCCTACCTAATGAAGGAACAAATGATGATGATGCAATATGTAACCCAATAGATTATGTTATATCACCCATACGCCTCCTCGGGCAATCCTTTATCATGTGCCCTGGCGCACCACACCAATAACAAACATTTGTACCAACACAACATATACCTGGATGACTTCTTTCACTCTGGTTACAAGGTTGCCCAGGAGTTATTTGCTATCCTACCGAATATCCCGCTATTCAGGCACCTTGCCCTTCACCTCATGGACCAAACTGATTTCTCCTAGACCCCTGAAGTTGTGGTGGAGCATAGGCTACAGAGTAGAAGGATGATAGCCTAGGAGGTCTAATAGTGAACTGAGCCTAAGCTCGCCTTGCGGTGGTGTAAACTGCCCTGCAGATCTGGCCCTTTTGGCCTGTACCCTTTCCAACTCTTGTGTCCTTCTTCTCTGCCTCTGATCCTCCAACTTCTGTGCAAAAGCTTGCATCCTTGCTATGTCCATGTCCTTATTCAAGGAAGCAATGGTATAGTCTCTGACCAGATACACATCCAATCTATCCACATATCGGTGAACTCTATCTACCATAGTAGCAACTACATTAGGAGCATACTTGGATAGTGAATTAATTAGAGACTATACTTCCTCACGCTCATATTCTCCTAGTGGAGGTTCAAGAACTGATATGCATGGGCCTCTTGGATATCTAATCTCAAGTAATGGTCAAGAAATGCCTCTTTGAACTCCTTCCAAGTGGTTGGGGGAGCATCTATTCTTTGTATTACTTCCAAGCTTCTTACCACAATATAGCCACACCCTTTAACCTATATGTTGCTAACATTAACTGCTTCTATACCACTCACATGTATAACATCTAAAGTGCGCTGAATCTGATCAATAAAATCTTGGGGATCTTCATTAGGATCAGACCCAGTGAAGGCTAGAGGGTCCAAATTAAAGAAGTCACGTACCCTCGTGCCAGCTACCCTATTTGCACCACCTGCACCAATGGCTAGACCATCCTATCTTTGGTCATGGCCGGCAACTATATGAGTCAATAGTTGGACTGCATTTCTAAGATCCTGCACTGTAGCAGCAATATATGGTTTTGGGGGAATTTCACTACTTCTGGGTTCATCAGGAGCTAGAGGGGTTAGAGATGTCTGTGACGGAGACTCATTTTGAGCCTCATTTCATTGTCTCACATAACTGGGTGTACTAGCCACTTTTTCTACTGCCTTTTTGTTACCTTTGTTCTTCCTAGTTTCTGGCATACTTACTCGTTGTACAAAATAATTTAAGAGTTGGACACAATCCACCTATTACACTTAGCTTTATGGCACGATCTAAAGAATCAAAAGAAAGTAACAACTCCTATATGCCATGTAGCCTTCTGCTTATAAATGTGGTGCACAACACATCGATAAGCAAGACACTACGTAGATATGGCTTTATAGACTCCCTAGGATAACTCGCTCTGATACCACTTCTGTCAAGCCCCAAAGTCCTGTTAAGGCGGACCGACACCCGTTGTCGATAAGGCTCGGGAGAACTAACCTATATCTATGTGCTTTTTAGACATATTATTAGGGATTTCTACCTTCATTGCCTTTATGCCAGTAAATAGTAATAATAAGTCAAAAGGGAATGCATATGACTAGGTCGTTGGGGCCACGGTGTCTAAGGTATAAGATATGACCACACTTTAATTCACATAGTTTACAAAGCCACTAGATAAGAGAAAGCATCTGACAAGGGTCGGGATAGGCGCCGGCTCGACTAACTGTACTATACGAACATATAAGCTCTAGACACACACAAAGCTCCGAAATAACCTGGAGCTTGTAACAGCAGCTGGATTTCCTGTACTATACTGGGGAGATCTAATAGCACCTGTACCTATAGCATGAAATGCAGGTCCCCTATAAGGAACTTCAATATGAGATAATATGCTAAATATGTAAGGCCGAAAATACTATATATGCAGTAATAACTCAAATGGAACTATGCACTGGTGTAGGATACGAGACAACCTTTGATTATACTTTGGGATTATGTACTTTATGTTCTTTATATTACTTTATCTTTACTGTATAATCTGTGCATAGCTGTAATACAAATGACCAATTGATCAGTCATAAATCTATATTGGGAGCGTCCCTAGCTAGGTTCTTCCTTAACCCCTCAGGCTACCACCCGTGATAGGATCATCCCTGGCTAGGTGATGCTTCCACCCCTCGGGCTACCATCCATCAAAAAACAATACACTTTATCTTTCAATTACCTTTGAGATTATATTTTGGGAGTCATAATATTGGAGCTATAGAATAGTAGATGTAATATGTGACATGTAAATAATCATTCAAGTCAATATGACAATGAAAACAATACTTACATAAATAATGAAATGCGTATGGGATGAAATAACTCATGAACTTTATTTAGCAACAAGAACCCATGTAACCTTGTATTCATATATGTATGCATATTTGAAGGTGATCATATATGGTAGCATATGAACATATGAAAGGGTGGAGACACGTTTAATAGTTTTGTTGGAGTTTGGTAAATGCCTTTATGTACCAAGGAGGGATCTATGTTTCATGCCAAATGATATGAAATCAAGTAGCCTAACATATCTCATTATATGACCTCGTTACTACCTTAGAGTAGCTGCATTTTCCCTCAAATATTTATATACAGTATGTTAGGACATAAAACTAGTATTATCAGTGACAAAACACTTCTTAGCAGCCTAATGCCATAAAAGCTGACATCCGGATAGCAAACTTTTAATTAGCAATGCAAAGGCATTTCTTCAACCTTTTCACTTATAATCGTATTTTCTAACAGCCATTCTTATGTACATTTCATTTATATCTTATTTCATACATTTAACAGTCTTACAATAGCCCACAAGATACAACATATAACAATTTTTCACAATATATAAACAAGTGGCACAACGTTACATCCTTTGTCCACACTTTAACGTCAATAATCCCGAATCTGTTTTAACTTTACCTAAACTGTTTAAAATATTTTTCACCACATAAACCTAGTCTTAAGATAGTCCAAAAGTAGTCCCAAAGTAGTGTAAGGTCGTGGAACAACATATTACAATTCTACACAGCCTACAAATGGACAGAATAATGTTACGTCCCTTTGCCCCATTTTGATGTACACAATTCCAAACCTGTTTCAACTTTAACCAAACTATACTAAACACATCCATATATCCAAATACCCTTAAAATAGTCTTATAATAGTACCAAAGTAGTCATGAAGGATATGATGCAATAGTGTTTCATCCAACAACCCACAAGTTCATTATATGAACACAATTGTGATATGCTGTAAAGATTCACTTTTGTGGACTGTAAAAGTTGTGAACCAGATTAATTACATGACTAAAAAACTATACCTTGTTAAAAACATAAGTCTTACTTTATAATTCAGCCAAACTATAAAAGAAAATCATCTTTGAACAACAAGAGACATTCACAACAATACTTACACAAGCTGTCCAAAATTTCCAGCACAACATACTATCATATACTTCTTACTTTTCATGAAAAGATCATACTAAATACACAACTATAATTGCTTATGTTTTCCATAAAGATTCAGGTTTTCCTTAAAGAGCCTTAGAGGATTGTATTTGCAACTTGGTAAAGTGAAATACGTAGAAGACAAGAGCCTTTAGGAAAGTTGAAAAATTGTTCAAGTGGAATGACTTTAGGGGATGCTTTGATCTATTTTCAAAGAATTTTTTTGGCCAAATTTCTCTTTATCTTTTGACCAGATAATGACACCTATCAATACACTTTTGAAGCAGCATCTTATCCCTTAGACTTGGGCCTAATGGGTTTCCAACTTAATGGGCCTTTTGCTGCCCATTCTTCTCCTTTCCCTTTAATTACTTTGGGCCAGATTTTCAAATGAATTTGGATGGGCTTGGTCCCATTTTCTATGCTTCCTAAACTAAAAATTTTAGTTCATTTATGATTTCAAAACATGGGCTGAATTTATCCCCGTCATAATAAAACTTAGACAAATTCGACGTGGGCCTCATCTCTATTTAGCTAGCAAATTTAAGCTAAGCAAGTAGGTGACTCACCAACTAGCTTATTAAGTCCTATAAGTACCTCAACTTTCTTATTTTGTTTAGGGCTGTGATCTCCACAATTTAGCACAAAACATGTATTCATTCGACCCACTTAAGCGTTAGACGCACATATCGCCCATTAACATGAGATTCAAGCACTTTTAAAAATTAGCGCTAATTCAATCAAACCATATCATATTTTATTTACATAGCATTAGTACATGTAAAATTTGGGGTGTTACAATCTTAATCCAATTCTATTCCCAAGTCTAAGATAAAGATAGATAAGTGATGGATAATTAAGAGATCGAGAGTTCCCGAGTGAGGAATGAGATGAGTTTTGAGGTCACTCGTGCTTTTATTCTACTTTTACTAATCATTTGAGGGCGAATGATCCCAAGGGGGAGATGATGTAACACCCTGTAAAATTATTGAAATGCCTCTAAAACGTAATTGTGCGTAGAACGCGTCTTCCAAAGCTTCGATGGGAAATCTGAGACTGGATATGCGATCAGCACAAAGAATTGCATGGAAAAACAGTCTCAGCCCAATTTAAGGGCAACCAGAGCGAAAAAATAATTTTTGCTAATTAACGAAAAAAGTGTCTATCTGTGTCCCTGGCGCGACGTGGAGGTGGCCCGGACTAAGAATTCACTTTTTTAAAATTTTTAATTTTTCAATAGGAATTCAAAATTTTGAAATTTCGCGAAATTATACTGGTTCGTGCCCCTGGCGCGTCGCGGACCAATGTGCAAATTTTAAAACTTTTTCTTTTAATTTCGGGAAGGGTATTTTGATCATTTCTAACCCATTTGTAAGTCTCAAAATGTGTTTTTAAGCCTAAATTTGTACGAAAGGGTTTTAAAAACCCGCATTCTTCTAAGTCTAAGCATAGATTCTGAGAGGAGAAGAAGAGACAGCTTGAGGGTTTCCAAATTCAAGGTCAAGATTTCCTTGAAGATTTCTACAATATTCATCCCAGGTATGTAAAGACTACCCAGAACATGAGATTGTTCTCCCATGTGTCCCAATAAATATACTAAGTTGGAGCTTGATAGTTGATAGGTCTTGAATTGTAATTATTCAAGATTTTCTTAAAATTTATCTTTAATATCTATACAATATCTTAAATTTATGACCATCATATTTTGAATTAACTATTTACCTATATTATTAAGTGATTATGTATTTGTCCTACATGAATTCTCTTTAAAAGACTTCAATAATGAACTTAGAGGCAATATCTAGATCCTTTACTGTCTGACTGTATTGAATGTTGTGATCTGGATCTTGAAAGGAGTATGTTGATGGCTGAAATTGATGGAATTAGTGTTCTTAGCGTTCATTTGGTGTGAGGGATAAGCAAAGTTAATCTCGGGATAACTTTTTAATTATCCTCAATCTCTTGTTTCGTTGCAAAGGTTAGGATAACTTATCTCGGGATTAACAATTAATACTAGGATAAGATATCCCCCCTTGAGGATAGAATAATAATCCCAAGATAACTTATCCTAGGATAAAGTGGGTAAAAATTCAAAAATACCCCCTTTAAACTTTTTTTTATACACTATTTTTATATTCTTGTATATTAACATTATTTTTAATAATATTTATAATTATATTCACAATCTTAACTAATTGTTATTTTTATAATAAAATATTTTTCTAATAAAAATTATATT
>JAOTQJ010128827.1:0-10268 GCA_025642045.1 Solanum sejunctum | reverse complement strand
AATGTAGAGTAGTTTCAAACCCAATTTGTACAGGAAAGAAACTTTTCAAATGTAAAACGTTGAATAAGCTTACGAATTCATGCCAAAAGATAGGAAATCTTTATATACCTCAATCTCGCTTGCCCACTAGCTCCAACGTAAAGTCAATCCAACCTTAGACTTCTGGACGTTCAACGTCTACACAATTACAATAATGCTAATAATTAATATCCGTGTCGAACCTTATTGACTAACTCTTAGTTCTAAATTTATAAAAATTTCGGCAGCATTTCTCCTTAAAATACACTGCCCCGAGAATGCATCTCGGCTCAAATAATCAGTCAACAACAACAACCCATAACAATTAATAACCCTTTCAAATACCACCATGACATCAAAACGCCACAAAATGCTATTGCGACGTAATTAGCAAAAATAGGGCAGCACTGAATGAAATTCATATCTATCATATTCAAGCCTTTCAATATTCTCCAAAAACCACACTACATCACTCCAACGCCCAACGGGAACCCCTAATGCTAAAACGCAACGTAATACCCTTGACGGGCCTCCAATTTAAGCTAACATTCATATAATTATTAGAGTCATTTTCTAACACTTCATTTACCCCATAAAGACTATTTCCACGCCAAATAATACATACACATGAAAATAATTCAACATACAACCATATGCAATTTTTGTTCCCAATTCGACCACAAATTCGAATTCGTAATTCCGTTAACACCCAATCCTATTTTTGCGTTTTACCTTCATTTTAACACATTCGTAACACCTTCATAACCTTTAATTAACATAAACAAAGATAAAACTTAACATACCTTGCAATCCTCTACTATAACCCAATCTTTCGTAATCGCTAAACTGCGCATTTTCTTGACCAACCAACATCACCACGCTACTTATTGGCTTCAATATACCGAGCTTGAAGCATCAAATAATCAAAAATAGGAAAAAATTGAATTTCTTTGGGGTGCACTGTAGCAACCCGAGAGGTGTTCTTGTTCAACAATAATTTTTGCTCAAGTTTTTTCTAAATATGGGATGTTGTTGATCTTGTAATGGATATACATGTATATATAGGCACACATGTACCACTTGGGCCAATAAAAACTACACACACCCCTTGACCCCACATCAATTTTATCCTTAAGGACCAAACTTAGAAGAAATGTTGTATTCGGTCCCAAACTTTATTAAATCAAACCAATTAAGGACTTTCGGGGTCTAAATTAAGTTACGGGTCCTCACAATAGGGATGCAATTCGAGCTAGCCCTCATGTAAATATCAATATAGTTTTCCCAACACCTCTTTCACCCCACAAAGACTATTTTCATGACAAATAAACATAAGCACATGACCATAAATCCATATATCGTCATATGCAACTTGTCCTCAATTCCAACCACAAATTCACAATTCAACTAACAACCAACCCTTTTATCATGTTTTACCTTCATTATAACGCACCCCTAACACACCAACAAGCTTTAATTTACATGAATTAAGCTAGAAATTAACATACCTTTCAAGCTCCTTACTAGACCCAAATCTTCCTAGCCGTCAAACCAAGCATTTCCTTAACCAACTAATGCCTCCATGCCACTTAAGGGATCCAATATACCAATCTTGAAGTGTCAATTAAGCGAAAACTCAAAAAAAATATGTTTTTCCTTCACTGAAGTTGGCCAAACCCTCCCCTGTTCCCCTCTAAAATTTTTTCTAAGTGTAAGTCTCTCTTGTATAAGATAAGTGTGTACACATATATATATAAAAACCCAAGTTCCACTTGGACCAATTAAAATTAAACAGACACATGATCCTACAATAATTTAATTCTTAAGGACTAAACTTAGGATAAAATTTACATTTGGTCCCAAACTTTACCAAATCAAACAAATTAAGGACTTGCGGGTTTTAACTTATGGGGTCTAACATGTCCCGTAGATGATGTTCAAATAGATATGGCTACTGGTGGAATTATTCCTAATGGCAAGGAGAAAGCTTTAGTTGCTTTAGATATAGAACATGAATCTGGTAAGATTTTGGAGAATACCAGAGTGCATGTTGCACAGACTAACGATGAAAATCGTTTCAACTTTGGAAACTTTTGAGACATCACAATCGGTGGTCGTTGAGGATAATCAAAATATGTAAAAAAAAAATTGGCTCCTCGATGCTTACAATTGCTATTATGTCTATACATCATGGTGAATCGCAAATGCCAGAGAATACAATTGATGAATCACTAGGTGATTCACAGAAACAACTAGATAATGTATGTGTACATTACTTAAATGAAAATCATTGTCAACATGGAGATGCTAGACAAAATAAGCATTCTACCAAGGTTGAACATAAGTAAACACAACATGTTATAAGTAAGAGTTGGGGCGAATATGGTGGAAGAAGAGGATGAGCATGACACACCTCATAGAAAATTGAGCCCTGAAGTAACAACCTTTGTGCCTAAGGGTAATAACATTGCCCATGTTTCATTATCTTTTCATCCTACATACCAATTAATTGTTACAAGCGAGGATTATTTTGAGGAAGATGAGGAAAACAATATGCTGGACATATGCTTTGATAGAGTGGCTAGAGAATGGGATATATCACCTAGGAAACAAAGAAGTGGAAGCAAGAAAAGAAAAAACAAGACATATGAAAGGCAACATAGTTGCGATGGTAAAGTGTCTGAGAAGTTTGTTCCACGACATCTACCGATGTGATTGGCAAAGCAAAATCATATGGCTGTAACAATAGGCTAAACAAGATCCAAGAAATCCATAAAGAAATGATGAATTATCAAGTGTTGTTGGATAGGGTTGAAGAAGAAGACAAAAAGGATATACTTCAAGTTACTTTAGATGGACGTTCTATTTATTGTATTTCATGCAATTGTAAAAGAAAGTTTGAGGTTGATAACTCAACTTTCTTCTTCGTTGTTATATTTTTGTATTATTTAAGTATCCTCATTTGTAATATCATCATAGAGTGTATTACAAACTCTGTGATGATCATAAAAATACCTAGTATTCTGTAGCTCTTAGTTTCTTCGTGCTTGTTAGTAGAGATTAGTTACCTCATTAGGATTAGTAAGGTAAGGCCTAGCCCCTCCTTATTTGTACTTATTCCTATTGATATTTTTATTTTTAATAAAAGGCTGATAGACATTATATCTAGTGGTAAAATTGCTTTAAAAAAAAAACAAAAGCCTTTCAATATATAATAATGTTGGTCTATATCTATGCAGAAATGCTTTGAATCTATTTGTTTTACCTATCTCTTTTATTGTGTTTACAAGCATCTTTACTTGCCTACTTTTATTTAATAAAAATTTGGGAGAAACAAATTGAGACAAGGAAGGCTTGACACTACCCCCAAAAATGGAACATGTAGGAAATTATATTTTAAAGTCAGAATATTGAACTAGATTATTTCGTATATTCAATAGATGATTTGTAAATTTAAGGAATCATCAATCATCGCGCAAAGTGCGGGTAAATTACCTTGTTTAATAATATTTGCATATTATTTTAGATGACTTATGTATAATATTTGTCATATCTAATTTAATCTGTTTATGAATTTTTGAGACGAGGGTTTCTAGGAAGCAACCTCTCTACTTCTAGGAGGTAGTGGTAAGGTCTGCGTACATTCTTCTCTCCCCAGACCCCACTTGCGGGATTCCATTGGAGATGTAATTATTGTTGTTGACTTATATATAATAAGATTGATCCAATAAAATTACCCTTATTAATAACAGATACTACAGAGGAAAGTTTGTTTTCCTTCACAGAAACTGATTACAGCAAGAATACATCAAACACCAAGAGCTAATAAAAGGATAATTGACTAAAAGCAAACATGCAAAATTCTAACCATCGGTTTTCAAATATTACACGATGTAATAGTTGCTTCTAGTGTACCTAAAAAGCACTAATACTAATAGTGGTCAGTTTGTTTTAAATGATGCTTAACTAGATTTTTATTTTGTTATTAATTAAATTTATTGTTGTGTTTTATCTTTCTGAAAGTCTCAACTGAACGAGTCCGAAGATAATATAATTTACGATGTCCCAAACCCCTACGATATAAAGCTAAGCCATAGATCTATCACCATCTGATGCTAGGTAGTGGATCTGTGGTTTAGCTTTATATCTGAGCAGTTTGAGACATCGTAAATTAGATTATCTTCGGTATATATTGCCAAGCTATTTAGAATATGTATATTAGTTCATACTATGGTGGTTCGATAATGAGTTGCTTATGGATGGTCAGACTTTTGGATCTTTACTTCCAGTCAATTATCCTTTTATTAGCTCTGGGTGTTTGATATATTCTTGCTATGATCAGTTTCTGTGTACGGGAAACAAACTTTTTTCTATGCTCATATCTAAATCCATGAGATGAAGGGAAGAAAACGGAATTTTGGAATTTGTGATGTTTCAAAATGAAAAGTATAACTAGCTTTATATAGGCTGCAAAATTTAATCACTTACGTCACTTACTAGATATATAGATCTTATTTTGGCTTTATATATTTAATGCAATCTCAGGTGAATCTTGAAGTGCATTTGACCATGATTTTTTTTTTCAAAGTTGAAATTCAAAAATTACATTTGACCAGAAAATTTCAATATTCAACAGTCTTCAAGAATTTGAAAAATAACAAAAATATATTCTCACTCTATTAGTTACAAATCATAAAAAGTCAAAATTTACTAAAATTTCAATTTGGATTAATGGTCAACAATTTTAATTTTTAAATGTCATTTTTTTAGTTTTAAAATAATAATTAGTTACTTTTTTTTCAAAAAATAATAAGAAATGGTCAAATGTCCACCTAAGGATATCCACATTTTGTTTTTGAATTTGACTCCGACGAGTTAATTTTGACTTGTTTTCTCAAACCCACATTTACATTGATGAGTGGTACTTATAAAATATACTCTTCATTCACCTGGCATATTCTGACCATAGTTGTTAATAAGTATAAAATATTAAAAATTACTCTTTTTGCAATCAATCTTCCCCACGTATAACTTTTTGGTACTCAAGTGTATCATTAATTATATTCTCTAAATTTATGCTTTACGTTATCTCTGAATTATAAAATTAGTCCAAGTATCTAAAAACAAAAATAGATCGATTCCTTCCCTGTTTTGAGTTGTGTATGTGCATATGCATCCTTGGATTTTTTTAATTTAACTATTTTTTATAATTAAATTTGCTTTTCTAACATTGTCTTAAAGAAGATTAATGAAAAATAAGTACGAAACGATAGAGTAACATAGGATAAAGCTTTTTAATCAGTGCGGTTTTTAATCAGTGCGGTTGCAACTTCCGTTATAATTCTCTCCTGATTTACTGTTGTTAAGAATTTTAGATTATTTTTTATTATGATATTTATTACTAATATTTACCTTCATTTTCACAAGAATGAGTACTTGTGTTATGTTCTCACCCTGCTTTCATTAAGTTCTTCAAAATGTAATAGAAGTTGCATTATTTGTTGTTATTTTGTTTCTTTGATTCATATATTACTATGTGATGTGAGGTTTCACAATAGGATTTTTGTGATGTATTTTTTTCCTTGCTGCTACATGAATCTCATTCATTTTAAGACATAATTCAACCTAATAAGAATTACTACTCTAACCAAAATAAGTTGGGGACCTTTTTAACACTTGAAAAGTTTTACAAGGTATATGTTTTTAACTGATAGTATTAATTAATAAGAGAAATTTTAAAATGATTAAAATTAAGTGTTAAAGTATGTGTTGTGTTGATACGAATAATATGTCTTTCTTTCATTCATGATTACAAAACCAAAGAGAGAAGTTAATGACCTATAGCGACAAAATTGGTTTCTTTTTCTACAATTTCAATAAT
The DNA here is from genome assembly GCA_025642045.1 of Solanum sejunctum. Lineage (NCBI taxonomy): Eukaryota > Viridiplantae > Streptophyta > Magnoliopsida > Solanales > Solanaceae > Solanum > Solanum sejunctum. The sequence continues at coordinate 4,369 of JAOTQJ010128827.1, read as the reverse complement.
ATTTTCATTACTTTGAAGAAGTATAAAGCCTTTCAGTTTATAATGTTAGTCTATATCTATGCATAAATGCTTTGAATCTGTTTGTTTTACCTGTCTATTTTATTGTGTTTACAAGCCTCTTTATTTGCCTACCTTTATTACTTACAATTTTGGGAGAAATAAATTGAGACAAGGAACGCTTGACACTACTCCCAAAAGGAAACATGTAGGAAAATTGTATCACCGTCATGTGCTTCAGAAAAGCCTTATAATATAATTCTCGAATATCTCAAAATCCGTGCATGATTTCAAAATTCGACTTCATATTCTTGTTCAGGGGGCAACATTGTGTAGGAAATGGGTGACTTTTGATTTTTAGATGACCTGTAGTGAAAAATTATTTTTGCTACGGGACCCAAAATAACGTCCCTCCGTGATGGGTTTGCGTCGCGACCTAGGTGCGGACCAGTGGAATAGTTTACTTAAATTTCATTTTCACTCAAGGGCATTTGGGTGATAACCCAATGCCTATTTATACAAGAATACTTTAATTTTCCACCATTTTCAAACCCTAAAACACTCAAAACCCTCCCAATTCATCATCAAAATCTCCATTCAATCTCAAGAATCTCAAGACCTTGCTTTGGATTTCTAAAACCCAACTCAAGCCTCAAGTCTTCCTCAATTTTTCTTCAAGAACTCCAAGGTTTAGGTATGTGGGTCTTCATCCATGAGTTCTTTAACCCATGGAACCCAACTCTCTCTTTTTATGGAATTTCATGATTTTAAGGTTTGATTCTTTATGGGTATTTTCTATTATTACTTCTATGCACGAAAAATGTTGGAAATTTGTTGAATATTAGACTATTGATTCATGAACTTCTATCAAGAAATGAGATTATATTATGTTTATGATGCTAAAGCTTTGCATACTATGATATCTTGCAAGACTTAGAAGAATTATGGATTTTTGAATGGTTTTCATGATACGCAATAAATGAGAATTTTACTACAATATTGGTGGGTTGCTTTGGATGATATCTAAATGACTATATTTTACTCTACTCATATTTGCTACTCTTGAAATGCACTATTTTAAGCATATGTACATATACACACCATGTTTCACTAAATTTGCATGATAAGGATTCTTATGTTGATGAAAGTTTATTGCATGATTTGCAAGACAAACATGACATGATAAATTATGGGCTACCAAGCATGTATTAAACTCATGACAAGTTTTCATGATTTGCAAATGATATGTTGAGCCCTTATTCTATATTTCTATCCTCTTGTGAGTGAATAATATCTATATAAAGGGGGAAGCATGATGACTATGTACCCTCATGTACAAATGAAATCTCACTAGTACGGGAGAAGCATGTTACCATCTCTACCCTCATGTGAAGTGTAATGCCTACTAGAAGGGGTAAAGTCTATGCATTGCTTTTATCCTCTATTATAAGACATAGGGGTCAAGTATGTGAATGAGCTACTCATGACAAGTTATCATGTCTTTACAATTTATGCATGTTATGATTAAAATTTATGATTATTTCAAGTATTCCATATGATTAGACTTAGCACCGATTGAGCCTTAAGGTGGAGGCTCGATCCAAGGGGTATTTATATAAACTCTTAGTCTCTAAACTATGTACTACCATAGGATTATATTATTGTCCTTAATGGGCTTTACTAGTGGATCCAACTAGGACAAGTTACCCATTATTTGGGGTCAGGTATGGTTTACCTTGGCAAGTAGACCACTCTTTCTCCGGTGGGGAGACATGTGTCGGGATTCCAAGTAGTAGTTCGCTTGGTCTTATATGTCGATTAAGGTCTCCTCCCACATATGTTTGTTATGTTATGCAAGTTGATTATGTATATGCATGTGTTAACTCAAGAATTGATTACATATGTCATATTAAGTTTATATCTATTGATTATGATTATGCACCTTAATATTGTGGTTTATGTCATTGTTACATTGCACCTGTCATACTAGTACATTTCAAGTACTAATGCATATTTTTTGCCTACATGATCTCACCATATAAGGACTGAAGATTCCATTGATCCTTCTCCTCCACGTGGCTAGTCGGACCATTTAAAATTAGTTTTGGTTGAGTCCTCAACTATAGGGACAATATCTATCTTACTTTCATGCTAATGCTAAGACTTGTCTAATTTTGGATTACTTATTTTAAAGTTGAGCCCGAGATATGTCTTGGCCCTCGCTCCATTTTGAATTAGAGGCATTGTTGATATGGATAATATTTATCGAGCTTGACTCCTTTTATGCCTATGTTGTTATGAAAGACTTCCCTTTGTCCTGCTTCCCTTGACTTATTTTTCTCTTTATTTATGTTTATTAAGTTTCCGCAACCAAGGATGTGTAAATAATATGTTAAGAGGCTTGTTTAGGGTCCCTTCGAGTATCTATTTGTCGTGTCATGTTTAGGACTTAGGTTTGGTTCGTGACAAGATTGGGCACTAGGTAGTTAATGGTCCTCAGAAATCCAACACACCCTGTCAATTAGAGTCTTGTTCATGGTTGTGAAGCACACCACAACTATGAATAGGAGTCTTTGAAGCATTTTAGGAAATAGTTCATTTTTGATGATCTTTGTCGTGCTTTAGGTTTAAAAATTAGGTTTCCTTTCCTAACAGGCTCTCTTTGCCTCTTTTAGACCATGCTACTACTAAGAGGTTGACCACTGAGGGCTCCTTCACTTGAGGAGTTACCGGCTCCCCAAGCTCCCAAAGAAGGAGGAGCTACACATGTTGAATTTCGAAACGCCATTACCATGTTAGCACATGCCATGACTAACCAATTGAACTAAGGGGACTAAGATCCTTATGCTCCTATTCTGGCCTCAAGATTGAGGGACTTTACAAGGTATACCATTTGGAGTTTCACGGTTCCAAAATGGAAGAGGATCCCCAAGAGTTTATTGATGAGGTATATAAGGTGCTTGATATTATGGGGGTGAGTTCAGAAGAGAAAGCAGAACTTATGGTCTATCAACTCAAGGGTGTTGCACAAATTTGCTTTGCTTAATGGAGGCATAAGAGAGGGAAAAATGACCCTATCCCATGGGAAGAATTTAAGGTCGCCTTTCTCAATCGATTCTTCCTTATTGAAATAAGAGAGGCAAAGATGATGGAGTTCATGAATCTTACACAAGGCCCCATGAGTGTGAGAGAGTATTCCCTCAAGTTCAACAAGCTCTCAAAGTATGCTCCTCAGTTAGTTGTTGATCCTAGGTCAAGAATGAACAAGTTTATGTCGGGGGTGCCCGACTTGGTGAATGAAGAATGCTGTACCGCTATGCTTATGGGTAATATGGACTTGTCTCGACCCATGACCTATGCTGAAAAACTTGAAGTAGAGAAGCTTAGGAAGAGGAGGAGTGGAGAATCCAAGAGGCTCAATTTAATAGTGGCTTTCAAGATGCTAAGGGTGGCCGTTTTTAACAAGGTCACAAATTCCAATTTCAGGGGTCCTCTAATCCTCCAAACAAAAGGTTTGCTAATGATGGGGTGACTAACCCATCTTTTCAAAGTGTCAATGGTGGGATGACTCTCCCAAGGTGTCAAAAGTGTGGAAGGAATCATGGTCCCCATGCTTGAAGGATTCAAATGCTTGTTATTGGTGTGGAAGAGTAGGCCACAAGATTTTTGATTGCTCCTATGCTCAAAACAACTGTAAGTATGGTCGTCCTCAAGGCCAAAGGGGTGCTCCATGATAAAATCAATTTTATGCTATTCAATGAAGACGAGGAGTGGATAAGGTTCCTAGTGTTATTACCGGTATGTTAAAGGTTTTTGATTATGATGTGTATGCTTCTTTAGATTGGGTGCCACTCTCTCTTTCCTTAGTCCTTTTGTTGCCAATAAGCTTCATGTGTGTCCTAAATTGTTGTGTGAACCCTATATGTTTGTACCTCTGTTGGTGAGTCCATTATTGCTAGAAGAGTCTATAGGGGTTGTCCCGTATCTATATTGCAAAAAGTTTTGCCTTGTGATTTTGAAATTGGCATGATGGATTTCAACATTATTCTTGGGATGGATTGGTTACATGCATATTATCACGACCCAACCCAGGGACCGTGATTAGTGCCGATTGGGCACCCAGACAAACACTAAATTGGATCCACTTATAATAGCCAAGAAATTTATCAAAATTTCGGCAGAGTTTCCTCTATTTTACTGACTAACCACACCTACAAACAACGAACCCATCAAACAACAAACATCAATATATATATATGCGGGCCAACAAGGTCACCGCTGCGGTAGAACCGCCCAACAAATGTATCATACATACGAAGTCATACCAAACACAGCTCCCACACCCACATGTATCCACAGACCTCTAAACTCA
>JAOTQJ010128816.1:0-10268 GCA_025642045.1 Solanum sejunctum | reverse complement strand
AAGAATATTGTAGAAACTAAACCACATTGTCTCAGTCCTGTTACCATAAATCTTAACATTGTCATAACATGTTCAGTTGTAATTATCATTTGGTACAAAAATATGCAGAATACAACAGCAATGGGTTGTCTGCTTGGATTTTAGAATAACCAACTTTGCTTATTATTTGAGATCGAGCCATTCTACATATATTATAAGATTGTATTCGATGATTCTTAATTGATCATAGGTGTTGAAGTCAATTCTTTAATATTGGAATAGATTTGGAAATGAATTAATTTTAACAAAAATTTTGTAGCACAAAGTTGAGTTAAAACTTTATTACTGATTGAGTTTTGATATAAAATTTTATATAAATTAGGCAATCTAATGATTTTAAATTGTATATATTGTGAGGATATATTATTAACCATATAGTTGAGTGATAGTATTTTATTTGATTTTATTTATTGTAATATAATCTTTATTTAAATAGATCATTGTGTATATATATGTGTGTCCATTGCTTATATAGTAGATAATTTTGTGAGTAGAGTAATTTAATTCATACTCAAGTAAGGTAAATATATACACATATTACAAAAGAATATTTTCCATAACCTGAAAGTCACGAATACAGAGCTACTAAGATGACCAATACACCCTAAAACTAGGGCCAAAATAATATATATACATATAGAAAAATGAAAGAGTTGATGCCCCTAACCTTCCGATGAACCTAGTTCACTAAACAGTTTGTAAGAGTTTGCTAAAGAAGTAAAGAGAAGCAAACAATTATAGTAGAAAAACTCCTTGCTCAAGTGAGAAACAATCACTACCTACACTCGTAGGATTTTAACAACTTCACTAACTTCAAACGAGCAATGTTCAACTTACACCACTTGCAAACTCTTGAGAGTCAAACCCACTCTCAACACAACTCACAAAAAACTAAAATAAGTTTTTACAAAATTTGTCACTAAACAAAGATTCTAAGAAGATTGTCAAACAGACTTGAACAATCAAGAAAACTTAAGTCTAGATCTTGCTTGAATGCTCTCGCCAAGTGTCCTTGCTCTTGCTTGAAAGTAATCGCCGAAATCAAATTTCAAAGTTGTATCTTTTAGGATTGATGAATGTATTTATATTGCACCCTAAAGACTTTCTGTATAGGACTCCTTTCTTGAGACGAGCACATCATTCTTTTCCATAAAGGAATCCTTTTCCAAAGCTACTTCGTTTTCTGAATTCATATTTATCTGTTTCCATAAACAATGTTTCAACTTCAGCTCAGATTTGGCCTAGCCCCACTTGTGCACATACAACGGACATAGTTCCTCCAACCTGTTTTTGACTTGTATTTGTCATCATTAAAACAGTATCATCATAACTGTACAAATCCCAATAAAAAACATGGCTAGTCTCAAAATGCAAAGATACGTCATAAGTGCTTAGGGAGATTGAAATGATCCAGGAACGCCAGATGCTACTGGCAGGAATCAACACCACTGACTAGTTATGGGACTTGCATCACGAAGCAGGTTCAGACTAAGTACTAGAAAAAGATACTTAGTAAGCATCATAAGTCGATTGAGTAAGAAAAGAAAATAAAGCAAGAATAACTAGAATAGAACACCATAACAATAGAATGGAACATTATGAAACAGAAAAAAATATGCAAGTATGCGAGTGTAGGATATTATCTAACTTAAACCTTTATTCCCACCGAGCCCCCATAAGCCCAGTAGGTACACTGGCACACCAGGTAGCCAACAATGCATACATTGAACCCGTATAATCTAGTGCACCAAACTTGTACCTCAAACATTAAACGAAGGAGGGGAGCATAGAGCGAGGACCTTTAACAAGTAGATTTGGGCCCCCTCAAGTACAAAACCCAACTGAGATAAGTCCAAAAAGTAAATTCATGCGCAAGATTAAATAAAACCCTAATAGACCCCCACAAACCCGATAGGTGTATAGATAAGCTAAATTAAGACTAAAGAAAGATTGGTAGAACAAAGGTGCTATAGAAGTTTTAAATTTCTAAGCTCTGAATGAGAGAAAGCACAGAGCCTGAACCTTTAACATAGGTGAGTCTCCCTATAGTATATATCCTAATAGAGCTAAACTCTGGAAGTGATAGCATAAATCCCTAACTTAAAATGCAGATGTCGACTACTTTAGATAATGATGATGAAATCAAATAGTCATACTCTATATGCCAACTCTATTTTAGGAGGATGAATAAACAAAAGCAAGAAGTACAGATCTCGGACCTCAATTAGCAAACAAAAATCCAATCAAAGCTATATGTAAGTCATTTAGAGATTCCTGTATCTCAAAGCCATAATAACTCTTCAGACCCATCTTTTAAATCCTTTTGTCATCTTAATGTAATTGGAGGGCCAAATTAAAGATGCTTCTACTTTGATTTGCCTTATTTTGGCTTGTATTTCATATTGAAGCATGTTTAGCCTTAGTCTAGGCTTAGGATAGTCTAAACATAGATATGCAGTATTTTCAGAGCCGACAGACTATGTTGCTTTCTACCTATCATGACTTTGATTGGCGTAAGTCCTTGTAGACTAACATAGCAGACTTTGGTTTGATAGTGTTGAGCTTACTTAGGAAGTAACATAGCTATGGAGACTTACCATCCCTAATTCCCATCTTATCCTATTTTTGGCATTTACGGATGCTCTTTAGGGCCCTTTTAGTAGTAGAAACATCTTTTGTTAGGCCCTCTAATTATATTAAGATGAGGATTCAGAAAATGAGTATGAAGAGTTATTATGGATTTTTAATATGGAAATCTCTAATGGATTATATGGATCATTATAGATTTGATAATAGTTTCATCTGTTATTCGAGGTTTGGGCTCTGTACCTTTTGCTTATGTTTATTCATCCTCACATTACAAAGTTGGCATATAGTGTTCGACAATTTGATTTCTCACCATTATCTATGGGTACTCGACATCTACAGTTCAAGGTCTGAGCATTGTTCGATCCCTGCTGAGTTAGGCTTTATCGACATATCTATTGTAAAGAGATTCACCTACCTCTCGAGGTCCAAGCTCTGCATATTCTCCCATTTATAGCTTAGGAATTTGACACTTCAGGAATATCTTTATTCTACTAATCTTCCTTTAGTCTTAAATTAGCTTTTTCATGCACCTGTTGAGATTATGGGTCTCTATTTAGTTTTTATCTTGTCTTAATTCGATTTTCTTGGGTTTTCTTACTTTAGGTCCATTTGTTGCAGTTATAAGTCAAATTGTGCTACTAATGCCAATATAATCCATAAGGATTCCCTATTAGACACATTAGAAAAGGTATCTATATAATTAATTCCTTCCTAGACACATGAGAAAAGGTATATATGTAATTCCTTCCTTCCTTTTGAGTGAATCCTTTAACAACGAATCTTGTATTATATCTTACTATGTTGCCTGATGAGTCCTTTTTAGTTTTAAAGACCCATTTACATCCAATGGCTTTAACACCATTAGGAAACTCGATAAGATTCTAAACCTCATAACTTTTCATAGAATTCATCTTTTCTTTAGTGGCATTGTACCACAATTCATGGCCTGTGAAAAGATTCGCGGTCATTTACGACTCCAATATCATATTCTTACAAATATACGACAAAGTCACTAGGATTTACTAATTTTCTTTCTTATATATGTAAGATTTGACAAAAATCATCCTTTCCACAATAGAAAAATAAATGACTTAGGTGCAATAATATAATTGCCTCTATATTAAACTTAGCGACAATAATAAATATAAGTATTTACAGTCAATGCTTTGTATAAATGCTGCTAAAAATATTAGCAATTCTATATGCAATGACATTAACTCAATTGCTGGTAAAAGGAAAATCTAATGCCTTTTATTGTAATGTTATTCCTTTTTAGGTATACAACTCAATCATAAATAATAATACAACATCAAGCTAGAGCACAAATGTACTCTAAACATATTAAGAAGTTGATATCTAACACGAGTAAATACCACAAAATGGATCAATAAAAAGGATACTTCATATGTTGAGACACCAAAATGCAAACCAGAATAAGCACCGCAAACGACCAAACCAGTGGAAAAAAACTGAATAAAAGGTGAGAAAGAATTTGATGGAGTAATTTTCTTAACTTTATTAATAAAAATCACCATACCTTAATTACTCTGGAAAATCACCAGCTAAACTTGAAAAGCAAACAAGATGCGGACCGAAGCTCAACAAACCCCTTCACCAAGTCGAATCGACCTCCATTTAGAACTTGAGCAACCAGTTGTATTATATTTGTGGCTTAATTTAAGGTGAACTAGAGTTAAATAACTGTTTCCATGAGATTCTAGAAATGGTGTCTTTGGGATGATCAAAATGGTTTCTACATGGCTATGTAATAGTGATACCAAAGAAAGCTTCCTTCCTTTTGTCCTTTTGATAATCAAGGAAAAATTTTTGTTATGAGGGTTCTCAAAGTAGTGATAAGGTCTGCGTACATTCTACCACTTATGGATTTCATTGAGTATGTTGTTGTTGTTGATATTCGAGGTAAAATATCAGTGGAGAACATGAATTGTGGTTGAGGAATTTTTTGTTTGGATTGTCTGCGGCTTCTCCTCTTTTTCTTTGTTTTATAGACAAGGTTAGGTTTAGGGTTAAGTATGATCCATTTTTTTGTCTAATCTTCCTAAAATATCCTTATAAATTTTAGATAAAATAAAAATAAATCAATGGAAAGACTACATAAATTGAACCCATTAGGCAAAATATTTACTCAAATTGGACCAAATCAAATATATTTATCTTGATTACTGGACCCACGACCCAAATGTAACAATCCTAAAGGTCATTTTTAGAAAATTTCAAAAAAATTATCATTTTGCCCTCCCGATAGTTCACCTGAGTCATGTTTGATCAGTTTATTGGTCTGGTTTTGGAATCTTCTTAAAGATTTATGAGAGTTCTAATTTTTTGAGTTTCAAGTCTTAAGTTGCTTAAAAGGGATTTTTGGTACCAACCTTAACTAGGAGTCTTGGATGAAATTTTGATAGTTCCATTAGATCCAAATGAATTCAGTCTAGAAGAATCATCGTTTCTGAAATTGGAGTTATTTTATAAATTTGAGGTCTTAAGTTGAAAGTTTGAGTCAGTTTTGAACTAAAATTTGACTTTGGTCAATATTTGTAATTTGGGAGCTCGAGTTAGATTTCTAATGATTTTGTTGGATTCAGAAGCTAATTTTAGATCTAGGAAAAGCTTTGCTAAAAGATTTTTGGAGTTCCGAGGGTGTTTTGAGCCTTCAATTAATTTAGGTTAAGAAAACCTCAGATTTGATTCTCGACGAATCCATTGAGTCTGAAATGTTGAATTTAATATGATAGCATATATGATTTGTGTGTATAGAATTTTGAACAAATCTTGAAGGCCCATTCGATGAATTGGGTGTCTTGATAACTTGCTAATTTCTAGTGTCTAACATTTCTTCTTTGCCTTTGTGGAGATAGTGACTACAATTATGGAGGACGTGTGTGGTGACCCCCACGTTCAAATTTTTGATCTGCAAAATCATTAAACAACTAATCTTTTTCACAAGATAATTCTTGAAAACAATCAATCAAGCCATTCATTCATATGATTAATTTTATTTCTGTAAAGAGATGCAATTTTTCGTTTAGGTCAAATACTTACCTTCAACTTTTCTTCATCCTTGTGATTTGAGTCACCAACAATCATGAGTGCAGTTTCATCTACTTTTCAGTGTCAGATTCTTCACTATCTGATCCCAAGTGGCCACCATGGCATATTGTTCCTTCTCCTTTTACTTAGCAACTTTCTCTTTCATTCCTTCTCAACTCTTTCCTTCTTCCACCTATTTTCATTACAGACAATGTTTAACATGATGATTAGCCTTTCCATATTTGTAGCACCCTAGCTGATTTTGCCATCGGACCATTTTGTGCTACCTGCTTCCTTTCTAAGAAACTTCTTAAAGTTTTTTGCTAAGAAAGTAACTTGTTCATCATCTAGATCAAATTCCTCATCACCAGATACCTTTAGTGCCAATGCTTTCTACATCAGAGCTTCCTCTTTATTCTAATCTTCCATGTTCATTTCATAGGTTTTATGGTTACCCACTAATTTATCTAGATTTATGATGAAAATATCCTTAGCTTCTCTTATGAAAATAACCTTCAAATCACACTTTGTATTAGGAAGAACTCTTGGAACCTTGTCAATTCATTCCTAAGTAGTGATAATCGTCTCTAGATATGAGCACTCATTTATTAATGTTATGAGTCTGGTGATGATTTCTATCAAAAACTCATTATCCTTCATCTCAAAAGTCTCATATTCAGTAAACAACATATCAACTCCGAAATTGTCTAACCTAACTAGTTCCTTCATGGCAGAACAAAGCATCCCATATTTGCTTAGTTGTATTACATTTTGAAATTATGTTGTTCTCATTTGGCTCTAGTCCACATACCAAAATGTTCTTGGCATTAGCATTCTTCCTGAGAGATATATATTAGATCTTTAGTAGTGAACGTGCTTCGTACCTTTGGAACTTGTCCATCTTTAGTCATTTTTATTAGGATGGCTGGTCCCACAATTATGCTATCTCATAGTTCATAATCTTCATCTTGTATAAAGTCTTCTAAACATGTTTTCACCAGCTAAAGTGAGAACCATTAAAGAGCAGAGGTCTAACAGTTAATTGTCCTTCATTGTGTCATGGAGGTGATGTAGAATTCATCGTGATTTTTCATAGGTGTTAGCTTTTGATAAAAAAAAAATCATCTCTGGTACTAATTGATATTTTGCATGACCTAGTGATTTACTTTAAATTAGCCTATGAATGAAACTAGTTAGCTAACATGTTCCAATATAGTAAAAGCAGTAAGTAAAGAACATATTATTTTTACGTGAAAAGCACCTCTCACAAAAGGTTTAAAAAATCATGACTTGTACTCTATAGGATTTACCCCAAACTTCACTAAATTAATGAGCCTCAATAAAATTCAAATTACAATTCTTTAAATCCTAGGAACTAACTCTAATTTCTAAACTTCAAAGTGAATCTACCAAGGTATGTGTTCCTAAGTCTTGAAGTTATTCCAACTTGAAGAAAATATTCCAAAGTCAGTTTATAACTCGCTGAAACTAAGGGTACATAAAATCAAGAACAGAAAAACCCATAGAACATAAACTCTGTAATAGAACTTGGTTTTTCAATTTGTTTCTTTAGTCTATTGGTAGCACTTGCGAAGTCTATTTTCTAGTTGTCTTTTTTACTCTATCAACGACTTAACCTCTACTTAAGCGCAATTATTCACAAAGTTATTCTTCACTTCAAAATTCACATTAACTTGAACTTTCTTGATGAAGAGTTGTACTTCAAGAAAGCTTCTTTGTTTAATTCAAACTTTTTGCCTCTATTGTATTGTAGTTGAACGCCAACTCTTCAATTCAGCACATGTTCGTTTTCTTGAGTTTATCATAAAACTATCATTCACTCCTTATTTATTGCACACATCTCTTACTGATCTTGCTACGGATTCAACTCTTAATGATCTTGCTATGGATTCCACTCTTAAGACATTGTATTTATGCACCAGGTTGACTAACATGTTTTATGTCACTTTGTCAATCATCAAAACTATATAGAATTCAAGAGAGGCAACCACTTGCCTCTTCAGTAAGCCTTGGAGATCCGTAATATGTTTTGTTCTTTTGGGGACACAAAGACATTTGTGAATAATATTTTTTGTTTTTTTTATATATATTCAGAGGCTTGTACACATAACAAATGGCTTTGAGATACTTAGATTTATTATTTTATGATCATCTATTTATTTAAGTTGTTATTTTCACGATAATTCCACTTCATTTCTATTTTACTTGTATTACCATTGTTTAAGACTTACTTATCCTATTGAGTTAAGGCAAGTACCATCACACTCTATTTCAAGTCATTGTAAAATAGTATCAGAACCCCAGGTTAATAATGAAATTCCTTGGTTTGATACCTTCATGTTTGAGCTTTCGATGAGGCTTCATCCTATTTTGTATGACTTACTATTGGGTTTTTCAATAAAAGTAATTTTATTTAGTTGTTGCAATGAATTTAAAAAAAGGTATAGGCATCTCGTTGAACTATTATTGAAATTTTATGACATATCTTTACTTCACATAGCAAGAGAATGTTTCTATTATTTTTGAACTATTTTAAAGTGAAATTATTTACTCTCTTAGCACTAATATTGGAGAACATTATATCTTAAAAATGTTACTCTTTTTCTATTGATCAAATTTTTTTTCCTTCTTTCTCTCTATCATCATGTCATCGTCACCTCCATCTCTTTCGTTATAAATGGTGATACCATATCTTTTTATCTGCTCCCTGAACCCCACAAACATATTGTCAAGTTCATCATCACAAAAGTTACTTTTTCCTAACAACTAGCTGAATCTTTGTTTATATAATTATTATTGTTAGGTATGAATTGTATAAAATGGTAATGGAAATAATGGGAAAATTAGGTTTATGTTTGTGGGATCTACTCCCACTTGTATCTTTCTTTTGTCTGTTGAGTTATGGCTATAATATGGAAACTTACATATTGAACACAAGGAAAACAAATCACACACCGATATTTTCTCCTCTCTCTTCTTCTTTATTTAATTTTTTAATTTTTATTCTGACTTAAAATTTATTTCAATTAATTTAGATCCTATTTTGTAACACGTTATCAACACGAGTCTCTAACCAACTGAGATTTTCTAAAATCGGGGTTTTCATCAAATTTCTTTTAAACTAAGATATATATTTATATACATTTCTTTCTATATAACATCCTTAACATGGCCTCCGTAAGTCCTTTTTAATTACTACACATGACTTGTTTTAGGCATTATTATACTATTTTTATAAATATGATATTTGATATGCTTAAAGTTTAAATATTACGACAAAACAGAATTAAAGTAGTTTACGTATTTAGTTACGTATTATAATTTGGATGTTTCTTGATTTGTGGATTATCTACAACAAAATTTGGGATAAAGAAATGGTCAATTCTTAAAAGGAAACACATCATGATGTAGTAAATTAGGGTAATACAATTAATCCAAGAATTATGACATTAGATTATTGATACTTTCTTTAAAATGAAAAATGAAGTTTTATTGATATACTTTTAAGATGGTATATATATAATGATCCATCAATAAGGCAACAAAGAATAAAGATGTTAATTTAATGGGTTAATTACAATTTAATGTCTTCTTATAAAATAGTAAGTAAATATATAGATTTTGTATATTTACTATTTGTCACTAACCTATAATGCTAAATTACATTTATATATTTAGAAAAACTTGCAAATATATTTCTTTTATACATTTATGACTATTTGTGTGACATAAATAAAAATAATATTATGTTAGACATAACTATAATTCAAATAAAATTATTCCACTAATATCTATTGAATCTAGTAGTAAAATATTATACATAAAATTTATCATTTAAATACTTCATGAGTTTATATGACTTTGCAATATTCCATGTTCATGCATATAATATATTTTGTACTCATATAATATTTTATCATTTGAAATATTAATTTATCATTAAAATCAATATTATGTTATTAACTCAACTATTTTATGATAGCTTTCATCATGTCGAATTTGTCAAAACTTGAATTTGTGCACTTGACATCTCTGGAAAGAACTATTTGTCATGAGTTCTTAATGTTGAGATTCACCTTGCCGCTAAGGGTCTTGGTGACACTATAATCGAAGGAAATAAAGCATCAAGTCAAGATAAAGCGAAGGCAATGATTTTCCTTCGTCATCTTCTTGATGAAAGTTTGAAGGTTGAATACTTAACGATGAAAGATCCACTTGAATTGTGGATCGGCCTAAAAGGAAGGTATGACCACCTTAAGGCTACGGTATTGCCAAGGACTCGTTATGAGTGGATGCACTTATGATTTCAAGATTTTAAAATTATAATTAAATATAATTCTGGTGAATGGAGGAGGAGTACAATGGTGCCATTGTACAAAAACAAAGGAGATATCCACAACTGCAACTACAGAGGTATCAAGTTGTTGAGCCATACTATGAAGGTATGGGTGCGTAAAGTAGTTTCTATCTCGGAAAACCAATTTGGATTCATGTCGGGGCGGTCGACGACTGAAGCAATCCATCTAATCCGGAGGCTAGTGGAAAAATATAGGGATGGTAAAAAGGACCTT
>JAOTQJ010128805.1:0-10269 GCA_025642045.1 Solanum sejunctum | reverse complement strand
CGCAGCATTCTACACTCAAACAGACGGTCAAGCAAAATACACCATTCAGGCATTTGAAGATATGTTGCGAGGTTATACATTGGACTTTAAAGGTAGTTGGGTGGACCATTTTCCACTTATTCAGTTTGCCTATAATAATAGCTACCATTCAAGTATCAAGATGCCACCTTATGAAGCTTTGTATGGAAGGAAGTGTAGGTCGCTAATTGGATGGTCTGAAGTGGGTGAAACCACCTTACTTGGGCCAGATCTAGTACACTAAGTCATGGAAAAAGTTAAGGTAATATAGCAATGGCTAGAAACAACCCAAAGTCACCACAAATCATAGCCGGATGCTAGGAAAAGAGGGCTGGAATTTCAGTAGGAGAATGTGTATTTTTAAAGGTGTCTCCATGAAAGGTGTTATGAGGTTTGGTAAGAAAGAAAAACTAATCCCACGTTACATAGGTCCTTATAAGATTATTAGGAAGATCGGGTAGGTTGCATATGAGCTAGATTTACCCCAAGATCTTTCAATGGTTCATCCAGTTTTCCATGTGTCAATGCTTCGGAAGTGCTTAGGTGACCCCTCCTGTATCGCTTCTATTGAGGATGTGTAGGTTATATAATACCTTACCTATGAAGAGGTACCTATTGCTATTTTGTATTGTCAAGTTAAGAAACTAAGGAATAAAGAAATAGCTTCAGTAAAGGTACTTTGGAGAAATCAACAAGCATAATAGATAACCTGGGAGGCTGAGGATGCAATGAAATCAAAATTCCCTCATTTATTTGAAGATAAAGCGGATGCCCAACATGCAAAATTGGAATACTAATAGGTACGTGTAAATGAATGCTTATTTTATTGTCAAAGGTTTGTTTAAATAAAGCTTTATACATGGCTAAGCTACCCAATTGAGCTAACATTTGAGGACGAATCTTCCTAAGGGGTGAGGATGTAACATCCCACATTTCACATGTACTTATGCTATGTGAATAAATCATGATATGGATTGGTCAAAGTAGCGTCAATTCTTGAAAGTGTTTGACTCTCATGTTAACGGGTGATATGGGCATCTAACGCTTGAGAGGGTCTTGTGTATATGTGTTTTATGTTAAATTGAGGATATCACAATCCTAAAAAAAGTAATAGAATTAAGGTATTTGTATGAATTAATAATCTAGTAGGTGAGTCACCAACTTGCTTGCCTTGAGTTGGCTAGCTAAACGGAGATGAGGTTCGACGTCAAATTTGTCCAAGTCCAATTTCGAATAAAATCAGTTTTAAAAGTGTAATTTTAACCCATGTTATAGAATCATAAGTGAACTTTATTTTCATTCCAATAAGAGTGCAATAAAGGCCCAAGTATAACACAAACTACTTGACCATTTGGGCCAAAAACGGATTAAGAGAAAAGCTAAAAATTGGCAGCCCAAATCCATTAGAATGTGATGCCCATTTTAGCCTAATTTTGGGGACTAAGCTGCTGAATAATTAGCTCAATATTATATGGTATTTAGTGTTCAAACATTCCAAGGAATGTCGTCTAACTGAGGCCTTTAAATAGGGGTTAACAAGCTGAAATTTTCAGTCCCCTTTTAGACTTAGAAAATTTTCAGCTTTCCCAATCCTCTTTCTAAATGTATCTTAACCTACCAAAGCAGCAGCCAAAGGAAATTCTAGGGTTCTTGAGGAGGTTATAAACCTTGAATATAAAGGTAAGTAAATATATTTGTGTATTTAGTATGATTCCTTCATGTAAATCAAGAAGTATATGATAATATGGTATGCTGAAAATTCTGGACAGCATGTGTCCAGAAAATTATTGCACTCTTGCCTTTGGTTTTAGTGATTTCTATATGGTTTGTTGGCTGTATTATGAAGAAAATTTGATGTTCTTAACATGATTTGAGTTACAGATATTAACCTAATATTGCTGCCCAAATTTTGGTTTCATTTAACAAATAAGTTTTATTGTGCTATCTTAAGTGTGATGTTGGTTGAAAGTTGTAGGTTGTTGGATTTAAAGCTATTTCCTCATGTCCTTAATGACTTCTTGGGTCATGTTATAAGATTTTATTATCACTATTGGTATATTTAAATATTGTTGGAATAGCTTGGTAAGAGTTGGAAAAGGTTTGGAATTATCGACGTCCAAATGTAGCGAAAGGGAGGTAACGTTGTGCTGTCCATTTGTAGGTTGCGTAGAATTGTGGTATGTTGTTCCACGACCTTATCATATTTTGGGATTATGTTTGGACTATATTAATACTGGTTTTATGTGGTAAAAACATTATAAACAATTTAGATAAAGTTAAAACAGTTATGGGATTATTGACGTCGAAGTATGGTGAAAGGATATAATGCTATGTCGCTTAGTTGTATGTTGTGAAGAATTGTTATGTGTTGTGCTTTGTGGGCTGTTTTAGGACTATTAATGGTCTAAAATTAAGATGTAAATGACATGTACATAATAATGGTTGTTAAGAAATATATATATAAGTGAAAAGGTTGGAGAAATGTCTTTGCATCATGAATTGAAAGCTTATTGTCCGAGTGATCATTTTTTATAATATTAGGCAGTCAAGAAGTGTTTCTTTGTTTCTAATACTAGTATTATTGCCTAATATGATATAGATAAATATTTGGGGGTAAGGTAGCCACTCCAAGGCAGTAACAACGTCATACAACGAGGTATGTAAGGTTACTTGATTTCAAATTATTTGGCATGAAACATAGATCCTTCGGTAAGTAAAGGCATTTATCTACTCCAACATGACAAACAGCCATGTGTCCACTCTTTCACATGTTCATATGCTCCTATATGTAGTTATCTTCAAATCTATATACATATATGAATACCAAATACATGGGTTCTTGTTGCTAAACAAAGTTCATGAGTTGTTTCATTCCATACGCATTTCATTGCTTATGTAACATACTCTCTTCAATGTCATATTGTCTTGAATGTTTATTCTAATGTTATATATTGCATATACAGCCCGAAATCTCTAATATTATGATCACCAAAAGAATAATCTCAAAGGTAAATAAAAGATAAAGTATATAGTTTTTGATGGGTGGTAGGCTGAGGGGTGGAAGAATCACCTAGCCAGGGACAATCCTATCACGGGTGGTAGCCCGAGGGGTTAAGGAAGAACCTAGCCAGGAACGATCCCAGTATAGTTTACCACTGATCAGCTAGTCATTTATAGTACGTGATGTGCACAGATTATATAGTAAAGGTAAAGCAAAATAAAGAACTTAAAGTACATGATTCCAAAGTATATCCAAAGGTGGTCTCTTATTCTACACTAGTGCATGGTTTCAATTGAGTTGCTATTTCATATACAGTATTTGTTGCCTTATATATTCAGTACATTATCTCGTACTGAGTCCCTTGTGGGGGACCTGCATTTCATGCTATAGGTACAGATGCTAGTAGGTATCCCCAGTAGGAGCACAGCATATTTAGCTGCTATTACCAAGCTACAGGTTGTTCCAGAGCTTTGTGTCTGTCAAACGTTTATATGGTTGTATCGTACAATTATTCAAGGTGGGGCCTGTCCCAGCCCTTATTTGATACTTTCTATTATCTAGAGGCTTTGTAGACTATATAAATTAAAGTGTGGTCATGTCTCATACTTCAGACATTGTGGCCTCAACGGCCTAGTAATATACATTTCCTTTTGGCTGTATCACTATTTATCTCCATAAAGGCATGTTAAATTATAGAAACCCGTCACAAAGTATATAGAAAGTGCATAGACATAGGTTGGTTCTCCCAAGTCTTATCGGCAATGGATGTCGATCCGCCCTAACGGGATTTGGGGCGTGACAATGTGAAACACCCTACACTTGCCTAAGAATTCCCCCATGATGGTAATTCCCTTACATATAAAATAGAAGATATTTAAACACCCCTTCATGTAGCTCGAAAAAACACTATTATGCATTTACAACAACAACAACAACAACATACACCAGTGCCTCAAAAGGCTCCCGCTCATTCTGGGGTGGGGGGGTCGGATGTACGCAGCCTAACCCCTATGTTTAAAAATATAAAGTGGTTGTTTCCAGATGACCCATGAGGAGCATCGAAAATTGCATTGACTAACTGCTACTTCACAAATGAAGAAAGCACAGATAGTTTAAAGAGCCATTTTGCTTTATTCCATCATACTCCAAGGCCAAAAAATAGTCAATCTTTGGCTTCGTCCGAGATTGATGGAAATCCATTTTTTTTAATATATCAAAATTTGTGCAGACTTGAGCAAATCTGACTTCATATTCTTGTTCAAAGGGCAAAAGTGAGTGGGAAAATGAGTACCTATACGCTATACTTTGTCTATGCCAAGAAAAATAATTTTTGGTGAAACTTCACAAAAATAGTAGTTGTCCGCGACGTGGACCTGACACGGACTAGTTCAAAAATTTTCAAAAAATTATTCTTTTTACTCCAATGCAATTGGGTAATAACCCTATGCCTAAATAAACGAAAATCCCTCATTATTTAGCCATTTTTAGCCCTAAAAACTCACTAAAAACTCTCAAAGTCCTCTCTAATCTTCATCAAATTCTCCATCCATTCTCAAGGTTTTCAAAACGTCTTGTTGGAATTCAAGAAAATCAAGCCAAGCCCCAAGCCCTCCACAAGATTCAAGAGTCCCAAAACTCCTCTGGATCTAAGGATTTCATTCAAGCTTCAAGCCTCCATTTAAAATCTTCTTCAAGAAACTCTCCAAAGTCAAGATACGTAGGTTTTAGCCATTGGGTTCTTTCACTCATGGTTCCCTGATCTCCTTTTGCCTAAATTTGTATGATTTAAAGTTGATTTTACGAATGGATTTACTATTATGAACATCTCTATGAACTATGTTAAAGCTATGCAAAGTTGTGATTGTTTTGCTACGTTTGAGCTATAAATCTTGGATCTATTGTAAGGTCTGATGAGGGGTTTTCATGTATATAACTTGAGGGTGTTGCAAGGTATTGATTGATGGTTTTATAATGGATTTTAGTGCATGATTTCATCTCCAAATTAAATGGTCTTATACCCCTATTACACACCCGCCAAGTGTTTGATAAAATATCCGGCTATGGGTTATTGATGAGTTGAAGGTCCAAAGCATGAGATATGATATGAATGACTATATAATGATCAAATGAGCTTATGTATATGATATATTTTATATAAAGTGTCGCATTAGGCCATACCCGATCAGGGGGGATAAAAGCCTGGGTAACCAAAGTGGGGGTTTGTACTCATCAACCATGTAAGGGGTTTGTACCACACAACCACCAAGGGGTTCGTACCTTGAATAGATAGCTTGGTCTCTTATACACATATGATATCCTATATGAGTATGAGTTACTTAAGCATGTTTTACTTAAAAACTGATCACACATGTTATATTGTTATATTATACCTATTGCTTAATATTTTACATTTTTGTTATGATGCCTATCTATTGTTGCATTGCATCCTACATAGTTAGTACATTCAAATGTTCTAACGCATACTCTTACCTACATGATATCACCATATAGGGATCGAAGCCCGAGCGGGTCATCCTTTTTCTCTATGCGGCTAGTTGGTGAGTCCTCTACTTCGGGGACCTTAGTATATGTTTGTCTTATTATGTATTGAACACTTTTCTTTACTTTTTATTCATACTATATACGTGAGCCCGGTTGCTTTGTCTTGGCCCCCGCTCTTATCTATGTAGTAGAGGTGCTGTTGGACATGTTATGTATCTATGGTACGAGCCTTGACTCTTTGTCTCTTGATTATGCTGTTGTGCATGCTTTTCCCTTAGTCCCGTTGCCCTATTTCTACTCTTTTATGTCAATTAAATGTTTTCACGACCATTGATGTGTAATGATAAGTTAAGAGCCTTGTTTGGGACCCTTTGGTCTCCCCATTCGCCATTTCACATCTAGACCCTATTTTGGGTTGTGACAAAATTGGTAGCAGAGCACTAAGCTGTTAGATCCTCGAAGTCTAACACACCACATCATTTAGAGTCTTATTCATGGTTGTGTTATGCACCACAACTATGAGTAGAAAACTATGAGGTGTTCTAGGAAATGTTTTACTTCTTCATGATCTAAGTCATGCGATAGAGTTAGGTCCCCTAGGGCTTAATGCTAAACCCTAACCATTATATGTGTTAAGTTATTCAAGATGGTGATATATCAAACACGGAGGTTCGAAATGCACTATGGGTAATGGCCAAAGTGGTGACAACATTGGCAAATTAACTCAATCAACAAGTGGGTGCTCCCGAGACTTCTAGAGGTGAGGGGAGAGGTAGTGAGGTCAAGAGGGCCCGTGTTCAAGATAAATTTCAAAGTTCTAAGGGAAAAGATAGAAGTGGTGTAGTGTCTTTTGTTAGGAGCCCAAAATATGGTAGAGGCCATGATGGCCAATGCTTGAAAGGTACTAATGCTTGTTATGGTTATGGAGAGATGGGTCATACGATAAAGGAGTGTCCTCACAAGCATAAGAGGGGTAAAAGGGTATATGAGGGGGTGGAAAGGCCTAAATGTTGAAAGTACAGGAGGAAACATAATGGAGCATGTTGAAGGAACATGGATACATGCTTTGGATGTGGGGAAATGAGCCATAAAATTTTGGCTACCCATATGCTCAAAAGAAAGGTAAAGATGGTCGTGTTGATCAAGTGGCCCAAGAAGGGGATGAAGTGCCCGATGCTACTACAGGTAAGTTGGAGTTTCCTTGGCTTTGTTTTGCATGCATGATTGAGCCCACTATTCCACTATTTTATCTCTATTCTTTTGGTTGCTAGTGGGGCTTCTTATGTGCCCAAGTTGTTGTGTGGGCCTTAGTGTCTATAGTTTCATTGAGTTTATGGTTGCTAGGAGGTTCATAAGTGTTGATCCAGGTTTGTATTGCTTTAGATATTACTTTGTGACTTGTTAGAGTTGGTGTGGTGGATTTTGATGTCATGCTAGGGATGGAATGGTTGTTTGCATATTGTGTCTTCATGGATGGTAGGACCCGTAGAGTTAGATCTCAAATCCTTAATAAGCCTGTCCTTAAGTGGTAGATTGTCAAATGGTAGCTAGGAAGGTAGGTCCATTTCATATCTTAAGGTATAATTAGTCTCTAAGGAGTTGTGTTTATCATCTTGTGAGAATTGGAGATGTTGTACCTAAGTTGTTTTGTCTATAGAGTTGGTGGTGGTAACGAGGCTTTGAATGTCCTTTCCGAAACTTTGAATTTGGGGTAGTGTCTTTTGGTTTGACTAGTGCATCGGCTATACCTATAAGTCTCATGGGTAAGATCTTTAGTCTCTATTATAATAGGCTTATGGTGGTTTTTCTGATGATATGATGGTTTGTGTTCCCTAATGAGGTAGTGCATGCGAGCCTTTTGAGGGTAGTACTACAAAGTTTAAAGAAGAAGGTTGGATGCTAAATAGGAGAAATGGAGATTTGTTGTAAGAGATTTCTTTTCTAGGTCGTGTGGTGCTAGGTGATGGTATTAAGGTGGACCTTAGTAAGACAAAGGTGATTAGATATTGGCCTAGACCTCCAAAACCATCGGATTTTAGAAGCTTCTTAGGCTTAGCGGGCTATTACCAGAGATTGTAAATAGGTTATCTTCTATTGCCGCTCTTATGACTTAGTTGACATTAAGTAAGGCTAATGTTATGATCGACATTTTGAGTAAGGTTATTTGATAGGTCCAGGAGTTTCTATCCCTTGTGTTATTCCTTTGTGCTAATAGGATTCATGTGTGTGTCCCGGATGGTTGCGTGAGTCTATAGTGGCTAAAAGGGGTCTATAAGGGTTACCTTATGTTCTTATTGCATAGAAGTCTTGTCTTGTGATCTTTGGTTGAACTTATATTGATGTGTTAGAGGTTTTGAGGTGGTTTGGCTATTTGCACAGCATGCTTTCGATGAGTGTAGGACTCGTATAGTTGTAATAAGCTGATTAAGGATGTTTGATCTATTTTGTCAACTACAATGAGTTAGTCACTTCTCTACGGATGATGTGAGGTTCAAGTTTTGTTCTTAAGTGTGGAAGAGGGTAGGTGATATCTCTAAGTGTCCTTTTGAACTAAGAATGATCATTTTGAATATTGGTGGAGTTGTTTGGTTGTCTTATGCACCGGTGGTGTTTGTAGGTTTCTTGAATAGGGTCTTAAAACCCAACCTTGATATGTGTGTGGTAGTCTCTAGTGATAAGGTATTAATTTGTTTTGAGGTTGTGAATCATTTGGGGGTAGTGTTGCAAGTCTTTGAGGATGAGAGATTGTTTGTTAAATATGATAGGTGTGCATTGTGGATAGCAAGAAGGTGGTTAGAATTCTTTAAGAATTATGAATGAGTGTGCATTATTTTTCCCCAATAAGGCTAATGTTACGTTCGATGCTCTAAGTAGCATAGCATGTTTGCTTATGGTGGCAAAGAGGAGACTAGTGGGGTCCATCAGTTGGTTAGATTGGAAGTTAAGTTGAGGGAAGCTGAGCATGGTGATGTAGCATTCTTGATGGTTCCAATTCTTTATGTGTTAAAAGGTCTAGATTAGGCAAGGCCTTGATTGAGCCTAATTAGAGATGGAAGTTTTGGGTGAGAAGATGATAGAATGGAAGTTGTCTCCTAAGGGGGAGATGGAGATTATGGTACCAAGTGGGTTAGGTATATTTAAGGTTGACAATTGAGTTGAGGATTGTGAGTCCTTATAGAGTGTAAAAGGAGGTTGTTTAGGTTGCATAAGTTTGGGAATTGCCTGTGGTATGGTTATGGTTTATCTAGTTTTTCATGCTTTTAGGTTGAAGGGATGTGGTGGTGACTATAGTGCTATAGAACTCGTAAGATTGTGGGTGTTATGGAGGATAAGTTTCCTTATGAAGAGATCCCGGTGGAGGTATTGGATGGAAGGGTTGAAGAAGTTATTTTGTAAGGGGGTAGTGTTCGTCAAGGCCCTTTGGAAGAATCATCAAACTGAAATTGTCTCTCGGGGAGCCGGAGCGGGCTTGGAAAAGCAATATCCGTACATCTTTCATTCTATTCAAGTTTATGGTCATATTAAACCCCTTCTTGTGATTTCAAGTCTTGTGTTTCATCTCATATTTCATTTGAATGCATTAATGTTCATATTGACAAGTTCATGATGATTTTTGACACTTATGTTGGGATTTTAAAAATGGTGTTTAAATGTATTGTTGCATTCCTATTGGGGCTGATTTGTTCATGATTATTCTTCTTAGGTACGTTTCTTCGATACTCGGAACGAATGTTCCCAAGGGAGAGATATTAAAATGCCTCATACTTGCCTAGGAATAACCCCATAATTGTATTCCCTTATATCTCAAATCGGCGATATTTAAACACCCGTCCACATAACTTGGAAAGACCCTACGATGTATTTTTTTTTATGTATAATAATCCATGTAGTATTTCACAAATCCGAATTCATATTCTTGTTCAGAGGGAAAAATTGAGTGGGCGAACAAGTACCTATAGGTATACTTTGTCTGTGCCAAGAAAAATAATTTTTGGTAAAACTTCGCAAAAACAGTAGTTGTCCGCGATGGGTCCGCGACACGAACTAGTTCAAAAATTTTCCAAAATTGCTCTTTTACTCCACGGGAATTGGGTAATAACCCTATGCCTATATAAGTGAAAATTCCTCATTCTTTAGCCGTTTTTAGCCCTAAAAACTAACCAAAAACTTTCAAATTCCTCACTAATCTTAATCAAACTCTCCATCCATTATCAACGTTTTCAAGAAGTCTTGTTGGAATCCAAGGAAACCAAGCCAAGCCCTAAGTCCTCCTCAAGATTCAAGAGTCCCAAAACTCATCCGGATCTAAGGATTTCATTCAAGCTTTAATCCTTCATTTCAAATCTTCTTCAAGAAACTCTCCAAAGTCAAGGTATATAGGTTTTAGCCATTGGGTTCTTCCACCCATGTTCCCTAATCTCCTTTTTAGTTCATTTGCATGATTTAAAGTTGATTTTGCAAATGAGTTTACTATTATGAACATGTCTATATACTATGTTAAAGCTATGTAAAGTTGTGATTGTTTTGCTATGTTCTGAGCTATAAATCTTGGATCTATTGTAAGGTTAATAACGGGTTTTCATGTATATAACTTGAGGGTGTTGCAAGGTGTTGATTGATGGTTTTATAATGGATTTTAGTGCAAGATTTCATCTCTAAATTGCATGGTCTTATACCCCCATTACACACCCACCAAGTGCTTGATAAAATGTCCAGTTGTGGGTTCTTAAGGAGTCGAAGGTCCAAAG
>JAOTQJ010128794.1:0-10269 GCA_025642045.1 Solanum sejunctum | reverse complement strand
TCTTGAGACGTGAAGGCATGTCTCATTATGGGTTGAACAATAAGCTACATCTCTAAGAATAGTAACTAATGTTTCTCCACCCTTGTTCTTCAGCTACGAACTACTCTAGGCTTGCTCCTCTTTCCATTTGAAGCAGTTCTTCTTCATATGTCGTTCAATTCCACAATTATGGCACTTATATGTTAGTTTCCTACCATCAGTGCCTCTACTCTTGCTTCTACCTATCCATTTGCCTTTGCTGCTCTTTGTTTCCTCCCTCGGTTCTCTGTGACAAGGGCATGGGTCTGATCTGTGCCCATGTCCATTCTCCTTGCCTCTTTACTAAATAGAGCATCCTTGACCATTGATATGGTAAGTTTTCCATTTTGGGATGAGTTGCTAAGTAATAAGACCAGTGTTTCCCAACTATTGGTAAGGGAGCTGAGTGGTAGCAGCGCTTAAACTTCATCTCCAAATGGCATCTCTACAGACGACAATTGGTTGACCAAGCTTTGGAACTCATTGGAATGCTTGGCAACTGAAGTCTCAATTTTAAGCTTCATGTTGACTAAACGCCTCATCAACAGGGCTTTATTCCAAGCGGTCTTGGCTTGGTACATGTCCTCTAACTTTTTCTAAAGAGCATATGCATCTGTCTCTTATGCAACATGGTGGAAGACACTATGATCAATTCGTTGACGGATTTGACCTATAGTTTCTTCATTTGATTTTTTCCATTCTAACTCCTTGGCGGAATCAGGATTTTTATCTTTTAATTTAATAGGATCGAATAAATCTTTAAAGTTTAGGAGATCTTCCATCCGAAGTCTCCATAACTTGTAGTTGGTGGCAGTGAGCATAATCATGACTCCGGAAGATGATGTTGACTCTTCTGTGGTCATTATCACCTTACAAAAGCTTAATTCACCAAAATAAGGTTGGATCTTAAAAATGGAGCTCACCATTACGTTCGAAATAGTCAAAAAAGGTGGAATTAATACTTCGAGGCCAAAATTCCACTATTGGAGTAGAATAATAATTTTAAAAACTTTGGGGACCAAACTATAATTTTAAAAAGATTAGGGGTCAAATTGTAATTTTAGAAAGATTAAGGGCCAATTTGATTTTTACTGAAAATGGAGGGATCAAACTTAACTTTTAAAGAACTTAAGGGGTTAATTTGCACTTTCTAAAATTATTGCAGATTCCGACTACGAATAGTATTTCCAGTTGTCTTCTCCGGCAGAACTTAGGTGAACAGTGTCATCCTCTCCGGCGAAACTTTGATGAACAATGTCGTTTTCTTCGGCAAAACTCCGGTGAACAGTGTCGTCTTCTCCAGCAGAACTCCGGTAGAGTTGATCAAACTTTGACTGCAATTCTTGGGCTTGTTTGAACTCTGATTAGGTTGCCATTTAGTGTGTTGGACTCCGTTTGATGAGACAAATCTAAGGTTCAATTAGAATTAGATTTCGAATAAAGATGAGAAATCCGATGAATAGTCTCCGTCACCTAAAAACTCGACCAACGCTTCTAGCTTGACTCTGATACCACTTGTTGAAGCCAAAGGAACAATTGAGCTTGGTAAACCCAAATTTGAGAGAAAAAAATTCTTATATTACTTACAAGAATAAATTATAAAATAACTCTTAGACTCACACATTATACTCTTCTCTTGGTATTCCTAGTGGTTTTTTTTGGAGGAACTCAGCAGCTCCTTTTATAAGAGAAATTATACCTCTTGATGTCATTGATGACATCAATGATAAGAAAAATAAAATTCAAACTTTGCTGCTTTGCAGCATTTCTTGAATTGAATTTGCAGCCATTGTTGAATAAGCAGTCATTCTTGAATTTAATTGTGAAATGCTGCTTTGCAGCATTTCTTGATTTCAAAGTAAAAAAATGTGGCTGGATTTTTTCACTATGATTCTGAAAATTGTAGTCCATGGACCAGATTTGGTTTCAAATAATTTTTTTATGTATTTTCCTAGAATGATAGAAGTCCAACTATTACTTTTGGGACATTAACCAATGAAGTTGATTTGGCTCCAAGAGAATTCTTCATATATTTTCTTTAAAAGCTAAAAGTCCAACTGTGATTTGAAAAGCATAGTCCATGAAGCCAATTCGACTCCAAATAAATTCTTTATGTGCTTTCTTAAAATACTAATTGTCAAACTATGATTTTGGGAAAACTTATCCAATGAAGTTCATCTTGTTTCAAATTAATTCTTCATATATTTTCTAAAAAATGCTAAATTTCATGATAGTGGCTATCATAAACTTCCAATAGACAAGCCAAAAACTAAAGAATAAGGATTAAATAATAACTAGAAACAGTGAATGTGAGAACAATAATAAGATAAGAAGGGTTGTAGAATAGATATGGATATGATAGTACAAAATATTCAATAATAGCCCAAAAGCGACAAGGAATGATGAATATATACAAAAACAAGACTAGGCATCTTGTGTCATCAATACAAGAGAGTCTTAAAGTATTTTATTGTTTCTCAAGTCAGTCCAAAAAGAATGCTACAACACAAAGTCTTTAAATTAAATATTTGATGTAAACATTTGCTGCCGATATACTTTTGATTTTAAATAATACAACGTAAATGATGATCAACTTTTATTTTATTATACCAAGGACTACTACTCCATAACACACACTTTTATCTTTCTAGTTCCGAAATTTTATTAATTCAAAATACAACAAAATGAATTGCAGAACTCTTCAATTTGTGCTATATGTTATTTTTCTAAGCATTCTATAAGCTATGAATGGAAACACACAACCTATAAAGTTCTTAGAAATTACATCCAATTATCTTCTCTTTTTATTTCATCCAAAATTCTAAACTCATTTCTTTAAATTTAACGAGTCTTTCCATTAAACTTTCAAAGAGAAATTAGGTTGGGAAAAGAATTATTCTCCATATACATGCTTCTTCAGTTTGAGATTGGATTTGGGGATTGTATTGCCCGAACAAAATAAAGCACTTCCTCTAAATTTGCCAACACAATAGGCTACCAAGCCGTAGGTACCTTAGCACATTAGGCATTGACATCAATCATCTCCTTCACCTAAGCAACGAACCCGAGACAATAACTCACATCTTCCTTCGCTGCAAAACAGGGAAACCATTCTGGCAGCAGTTGGGTATTCCCAACGTTGCAGACAATAACAACTTACATGATAACCCATAGTGGCTCCAAATCCTTTACAAAATGAAAGTTAAAATTAAAGGACTGAACTGGGAAGAAGCTCTCCCGTTCTACTTATGGCAGTTATGGATAACAAGGAACGACAATCTATATAATAACAAGCACAATATAGTCAAAAGCATTATACCTCACACACTTTCCATGGAATTCAAACACTTAACAAAGACTAAAACTGCCTCAATAACCAAATCTAATGTCAGTAAGTGGAAAGCACCAATAGTGGGGTACAAGCTAAACACAGATCGCTCCACGTCAAAACACACCAATACAAGTGGATTAGGAGGGGTAATCAGAGATAGTGAAGGCAAATAGATACTGGGTTTCAAAGAAAATTCCTCACAAGAGGACACCATACTGGCAGAAGTACACGCGATGGCTATAGGCTTGAAACTTGTGCTAGATTACAAGATCACACCAATAGAAATAAGTGTAGACTGGCAAGTGATTATCCATGACTATAGGGAGCTTCTACTATAGCTGGGGAGACCCCCAGTGAAGCATGAATGCCATGAAGCAAATCAAGTGACAGATCTTTTGTCAAGAGAAGGGACACAGCTAAGGAAGGCAAATTCCCTAATAAATATGTAGTTCCTCCCTTGTTTGTTGAAAAGAAACTAGAAGCAGACAAAGTAGGAATTCTTTTTGTAAGACTTAAGAAATAATATCTTAACTCTAATTCATTGAATTTTGAATATCCCCCTTCTCATACTATAAGCTCTAGCAGTAGTAGAACAGCTGCCACAAACATGTACTGATGCATACATTAAATATATATTAACTCTTGTTTTGACCAAAAACAATTTGAGGCACACAAATGCAAAGTTTCTTCTGTGAAATAAATTACCAATCATACAAGTTATTATTTTATCAAAAGAAAGGAGGAAAGGGAAACACAGAGGTAAAGATCAAAGAAATAATCATATTTGGAAAATGTTGTCATCCACAAGTCAATGCCCAAGTCTTATGGGAAATGTCAAGTTTGGTTCTATTTCTCTAACAACTTAATTGATTTTCTAGTCCAAAACATACATATTTTAAAAATAAAAGAAATAAGCAAAACACAAAATTTCCATTTAAAAGTTGTTTGTTGGAGTACACTAAAAAGATAATGCATATATTTAACTTTGTGTACTATTAGTATCTTATTTGATATATATTTTTTTAACCTGTATTGAAATCTCGCTAATACAAGATTCTAAAGATTTTTTTATAATTTTTTAACTAAAATGCCGTTAGATATTCTACCAAGTGGTAGCATCTCTTTGTAGTTTTGCTGATGTGATTTCATCTTGGAAGTTCCTCTGGATTCTTTGAAGTGAGTATTGCAATTTTATCTTCTCCTTATCAAACAAATATGATGTGAAATTATGAAATAAATAGCTTGAGTTATTGTTTTTGTCACTACCCAAAATCAGGGTGCAATGGTACTCACATAACCCACCAAGGCGTGTCAGCTCAAAACCTAAAGAACTTAACAATAAAGCTAAAAGCGAAAGGCAACAGTTTAAGTATATTGATTAATGAAAGAAAATAAACTACAACTATCTCAAGGACTGGTGTCATGTGCACAAGCCTCTAAGTATAGATTACTCAAATCAAATACAAGTCATAAATGTCTAGTCCTCAAATAGAATAAGAACATAAAATGAAAGCTAGCTCGCAAGAAATACAGAAGCTCGATCTAACAAGAAGAAAGTCTAGCAAGATGGAACGGGCTCACAATCTAAAATACGTAGCAAAAGGTGAGCCCCAAACAACAGGATATTCAACAAATGGAACTAACCTAAAGTAAAGCAATGAAGAACACAAGTAACTCTTTAAATTCTAACCACAATCTGCCGAACTATAACCCTGCACTCAGAAAAGTCCCAACACAATATAATGTACAAATCATAGTAATATAGATATACTTATCTTCTAGCATAATATCTCAACACACCAGTATGTAGATAGATCCAACACTTACAGCAAGATCAATGATACTGTAAGTGTACAATCTCATAAACAATATACAACTACATAATCAAATATATAAGATATGAGATGAAGTGGATGCAATGAGATATATACAATGCAATATAATGTCAAATAATCATGATACATATCTGCCCTATGATACACATCTAGTGACCATATATATGCCTCAGTTAGAATCCATGGGGGATACATATGGACCATGTATCTGCCAGAACTATTTTCCTTCAGCAATAACTTTCATATCTAGCCAGAATTATTTCCTTTCGACTTGTCATTTCTTGTCTATCTCTATTCTTTTCACAAGCCAGATCCATTTTCCTTTAATTTTTTCTCATCAATAGATCATTAAGCAAGTATATAATAATGACATTCTCACACTCTAGGAGGATACTCTAGCCGTAACCGGCACTCAAAGACTATTGCTAGTCCCCAAGTGAACCACTTGGCCTCATCACATTCAATCAATCAACAAACTCAAGACAATTAGTAGAACACTAAAGAAGGTAATGGGTACATCTAATCTCAAATAACATGTCAAATAAAAAGGTTTGTAGAAAGAACTAGCTCAATAAGTCTTACATCAATATTTGACTCTAATCTATGAAGCCTCTGTCACTATCATATGGTGCCAATGATAAACACATGGCTACCTCAGAACAAAATAAATCTACTCAAAGGTCTAACTCTAG
Source organism: Solanum sejunctum (assembly GCA_025642045.1). Taxonomy (NCBI): domain Eukaryota; kingdom Viridiplantae; phylum Streptophyta; class Magnoliopsida; order Solanales; family Solanaceae; genus Solanum; species Solanum sejunctum. Next base: position 4,393 of record JAOTQJ010128794.1, on the reverse strand, counting down.
TAAGCAAGATGAAAATAACTAATGACCCTCCGAAGTAAAGGAGGCACACCAAATCAGCTGAACTTCTTAGATTCTCAACAATGCGCCTATTAACAATCCCTAATCCCTGTATCTACATCATGAAATGATGCAACATTGAGTGGCATCGGTTTGTAAAATGTACGGTATAGCTGAATGAAGTAGAAATAGGTAGAATAATATGGAACAACCCTAACTCAGAACTATCACCAAATTAGAATGTCAAATATCTATATAAGCAAGAATAAAGAGGAGACAAGTGACCCATCAACTAATCAAGTGACCTATCAACTAACCAAAACTCATCAATCAAATCAGACTCATCTCAAGGAACTCAATTCAGCTCATCTCATCTTAACATGACTCAAAGTACTCAATGTGGGAGCTTTCTGGGAGTTTCTCTTATCCAACAATAATCACTTATGAGCCAGTAATTGTACAACAAGCCGCCATTGTTGCCACAATCATTCCTTACTTGCCAAGTAGGGAACAAATCAAATATTTCCACAACTATTCTGTACTTGTCAAGTACGAAATGAATTAAATCCACTAGGGACCCCAACAAATCAAACAAATCCTCTATTGTTTTAGGGGTTCTTTCAAGAGAAAACCTCAAAATAATGTAATATGATAGTCCTAATCCTCACCTATGCTTGGCTATGTAGTTTGACAAGTGTGAGTTGGATTAACTCTTACTCTTTCGGTGCTCGAGACTCCTCACAAGACTTAATTCTCATAAGACAATCCATCTCAATCAAACTATCTCAATGAGCCTTGTGGGGGCACTCATCATTCGATCAGTCTCATAGAGACTCTTATTATATCATCAATAAACATCTCAATCAATAGCTTCAAGGCTTAGAACAATCATTAGGGGACAATTAAATAGACAAATCACTAAAGTTCATCTATGGAGACTCATAGGACAGTCAACCTCTATTAACTCATCATCTCATCATACTCACATTATAATCACAATCGACATTCTCAAATCAAGGCTCTAGACTCAATCTCTAGGTTCATTCATGTATGTTTTTCAAAATTATCATTTAGGGTTATGAAATATTTCATGAAAAGTAATCAATTCAAGAGAACAAGTTTATGATGATCATCAACATATGAAAATACTTATAAGTAATATAAGTTTCAAGAAAATCTTCAAGAAACCATTCAAGAATCATGTATGTAGACTCACTAGATTTTCAACTCTTCTATGACCATCCATGGGGCACATAAGAGAACAATCTCATGCTTTTAGTTTAGCCTTACATACCTGGGGTGAAGCTATCAACAATCGTCCTTCAAAAATTCTCCCTTGAACTCCTTAATTCTTCATTCCTCTTTTCTTCTCTTTAGCCCTAGTCTTTTTCAAGGACTTAAAAAGGACTTAGAATAGGGTTTAAAACCCTTTTTATGATTAAAAGACCTATTTTGATCATATATTAAGTCTAGGAGGGGTTTAGACAGGATTTAGAATGCTTCTCATGAAATTTGAAAAAAGTCCATCTTGGGACATGGGGTCCATGATGTAGACTATGTAATTTTTTGGTATTCTCGCTGAAAATTCTTCGTATGAGGTTTCTAATCCAGTAGAAAATTTTTGGGAAAAAGCTAAGTGTTGGTCCGCGATGGAGATGTGTCGCACCTCTGACGCACACCTTCATTGGTTCATGTTTTCGCATAAAAAAATTATCTTTTGATTCGGTTGCTTTAAGAACAAACTGAGACTATTTTCTCAATCATATTATTCATACTAATCACATATTCGATCTCAAGTTTTCCATTGGAGCATGGGAATACGTGTTATGCGCACATCTCTTCTCTAAGGTATTTTGTTAATTTCACTGGGAGTTACATCATCTCCCTCTTGGGGTCATTCATCCTCAAATGATGAGTTTGGTAGATATAGGCACAAATATACTTAAGATGCATTTCAATACTTAATCAATCAAACGTTAGACTTCTCATCAACCTTAACAAACTTTATTCAGACATAGGAATAGATACATCAACTCAGACAAACAATTTAGTTCAGATCAAGAGTGGAGATATTATCTTAAAATCCTCACCATCATGTACGAATGGAACATTGAAACTTGATTAATTCGAATCATTTAAACACTTTGTCAATTAGTTGTTTGAAATCCAAAAGAAAGACATCAACTCTAATTGAGAAAAGGGACCATCGTGACATACAAGACTCTGCGGACAGTCTCAAGCTCAACTCCCCCACCTGAATTGTGATCCCTTTCATAACACTCTACTCCATAAACTTAATCTTATAGCTCCTATTCAACTCCCTATCTATGCACATCCTCTTATTCCATTCAAGCCTACTTCTGATCCTCAAGGTGCTATTGCTAGGATGATCATATCCATAGAAAGCTAACCCTCTATATTCAAGCTCTATATTCTCACAGGGACTTCTCTTCAATGATAACCAATCTTCTTCACTACCTCACTATCCTTGCTTGACCCTCGCTACGAAGTCTTCAATAGTCTATCATCAATACTTGCATAATAACAACCACTTATTCAAGTCTATCACTCTAACCATTTCAACTGTATCTAAGAAATTTCAAGTCTACTTAGCACTTCTACCTCCACCATTCGATGAACATCCTAATAAAGGACACCCTAACATACTCTTATCTATGTATTTCATATCATAATGTCTCATCTCTCCCCTCCTCCCTATCTCTATCCTTACATGACATAGTACAACACTAATGTCATAAGAAAGTTACATTCACTTCTCCTCACCTACTCTTATTCTCCGTCTACTACTCTCAGCATCACCAGTTGGTCCTAGAGGAAATTATTATCTCTCTCTTTGGAAAACCCCCAAGTACTACTCCTCATGCAAAATAAGCACGATTCTATGCCTCAATGTTGACACTCTATATCCTACCCTCAACAATGGCATAATGTACTAAAGGTCGGGGCATATGTAAGATGACATTAGAATAAGGAATCCTTACTCTCTCTCATCAACCATTACCCCTCTATTCTCATCAACATTTCTATCAAGATTGGGAAGATAGGATCACTCAAAGAACTTGGAAAGAATATCATTAGCATGATTCAATCGAGAAATATTATTTGAGAACATTCATAATGAAGTATAATCTTCCTTATCTGTCGAGACTCATTCTGGGTTCACGAAGCTATCTACAGTATAAACTTAGGTCACATCTCATTCAACATAGAAGTGGAAAGACTTAGATACATGGGGTAATATCAAAATTAATAAATGAATTGATCATTTTTCATCCTCACAATTCAACATAAATAACAATCAACAAGTGGTACATAGGACTAGGCCATGGGTATGGTAGTCATATACCAGATAGGTATAGAGTATCATCTTCACTGAAGTATAAGGAATATGTGAGATGGCAAAGAATTAATGGCTTATCCAAATTTATCTATCACCATCAAAAACTCAAGATCTACTTTGGTCTATCACATCACTGTCTCCCCCTTAGCTCAAGGGTCATCTCTCAAGTTTTGCCAATCAATTTCCTCTTCTAAACTATAAGAATATACCTCTACATGATCAAGGAATCATTACCTATAAGAATAGGTGTCTTAAACTCTTTTATCATACTATAGTCGCATATATAAAATAGCCACTGAGACTCTCTTCAAGGATACCACTCTTAGCTCTTTCCTGTCTTTATAGAAATCTCACTATGTTTGTTGCTCTTAATGGCACATGTAGCCACATCCCATAACTCTTGCAATCTAAACTCCTTTCTTGCTCATAGGCTCGATGTTAGGAGTGGATTTTTGAGGCAGACAATTTCGGACACAGCTGGGTGGTCCTCCTCCTCCTCGATCGGTGTGAAGCACACATTAACAGACCTCCGGTAGAAGACCATCCATCTCCAGTCAGTCAGGGGCAGGGCCGAGTTTCGGCAGTCAACAGGGTTTTACTATACCCAGTGTTCTTTGTGTGGGAAATGTCATCCGGGGGAATACTTCAGTGCTACAGGTGCTTGCTTTGTTTGTGGTCGTCCGAGCGACCAGGTGCTTAATTGTCCTAACAGAGCTGGTACAGAAGGATCCTCCAAGACTTCTAGAGCAGGCGGGGCTTCTTCTTCTGCTTTAGTGGCTATGAATCCCGTGGGATGAGGTGCTCCAGCAGTGGTAGGTCATGGCAGACGTCGTAGCGGAGCTTCAGGTTCTAGTGGTCCTGTTAATCATATTCATGCCCTATCTAGCCGATAGGATCAGGAGGCATCACCTAATGTGATTACAGGTACATTATTTGTTTGTTCTCAGGCTATATATGTATTGATTGATCCTGGCTCCACTTTGTCGTATATTTCTCCGTTGGTTGCATGCATAATTGATATAGAGTCTGAACCAA
>JAOTQJ010128793.1:0-42337 GCA_025642045.1 Solanum sejunctum | reverse complement strand
AGGAGTACCAAGAATGCATGAGTCATGAATCTAGACATGTCACTTCCACTAAAGAAGGATTGTACTACAACCATCAACTTAGATTTAATGGTGTTGCAACACACTTGGTAGAACTTACTACTCAAGTCGTCTGAACCAGCAGCTGAATTAGGATTCATTGAAAAAAAACACCCTATTGGAGTTCATTCAGAGTAGGAATAGCTTGAAGGAATTGATTTTGCTCCTCATTAACTAATACTGGGATGCAATTCAGTATGTTCTCATTAATTCTAACCTGCTGTCCAATCAATATTTCTTGAAAATAATTATAGGAAGCAGAAGCAATATTGTGATCAACCTGCACCCAATTATCATTGCCAGTACATACTTTATGTATAAAGAGCCTTTTTCTTCTACCCTTATCAACAAATGGAAGTATTTTGAGCTGGCAGAATGGACTCCTCATTTTTCATGAATTTGATCTATTCAGCATTGACACTATGCAATTTAGCCCTATTCTCAACTGTATTTTCTTGACTAATTTCTTCTTTAGCCATTCGAACTCTTTCCTCATGTTGTTTAACAGTAGCAAAGATGTCTCCATATCCTCTTTTAATCCAAGAAGGAATATGTAGGACAAGGGAGGGAATCATCCTATTATCATTGCTCTAACGCACTATTTAAGATTAAAAGGAAGAGTAACATACTAAATGTCCTGTAGCCTCCTATTTGTAGATGTGGTGCACGACACACCGACAAATAAGACTCTTCTAGACACGGTCTATGCACACTCCAAGAACTAACTACTATGACACCACTTCTGTCATGACCCAACCTGAGGACCGTGATTAGTGCCGATTGGGCACCCAGACAAATACTAAACTGAATTCCCAACTATAATAGCTAAGGAATTTATCAAAATTTCGGCAGAGTTTTCTATGTTTCACTGACTAACCACACCTGCAAACAGCATCCCCAACATTCAGCAAACATCAATACACATATATATATATGGTCCGACAAGGTTACCACTTCGGAAGAACCACCCTACAAACGTATCATACATACGTAGTCATACCACACACAATATCCCATACCTACATGCATCCACAGTCCTCTAAACATATGAACTGAATCATGGGAAGGGACAGGGCCCCCTCATACCCTCGAATATACATAAATGCAAAATACAGAAAACAAGTGTACATGTATATACCCAAAAGTCTGCTCCTGAGGCAAAGGGAGCACTTCAACGGTAGACAGAGGTCCTAAGAAGGTGACTCTCTAGCCTGTGCGTCAGTACCTGTTGTCATGAAACACAACCCCCCTCCCCCCGATGGAAGAGAGTTAGTAAGAAATATGTATCGAATATGTAAAGCAGAAAGTACAAAATATAAATAAGAGTAATATTCCAAATGAAAATATATGAGTCAAACCTGTATGTAAACATCAAAATAATTCTTTATTTAAAATATTAAAATAATGCATACCGGATGGGAATAATGGCGACCTCCAAACTCGCACCATACCACAGCGTAACACCAGAAGTTTTAAATCCCCAAAATCTCCAACAAAAGTCCCAACTGTAGTATAGGTGAGCTGAGGCGATGGTGCCACACACTCACGTCATAGGATAGGTGAGCCAAGGTGAACAACGGCCAAGCACTCACGTATTGTAATGAATAGAGGTCATCATGCCCGTTATATAAGTGAGCCGAGGCGAAGGGGCCAAGCACTTACGTGAGCTAGGGCGAAGGGGCCCAGCACCCACACATCATGATGCCAACATATCCCAAGCCCAGCTCCTTATTTCTCCAAACTTAAGCAAAGTCGACCCATGGGCAAATCGACTCGCCGAATCTAACCTACTTCGGAATATATATATATATATATATATACATATATACATATAGTTATATATAAGAATGATAATAACTGGCCCGAGAACCGGTGAACGAGACTAAAATGGCACGAATAGAGTCGTGAGAATCACATGCATAAAAAATTAGTTTAACAAAAACATAGTAATATTCAAAATGTTCATTCTTGAAATCAAGAAGTTATTCATTTCTGAATTTTGTCAAAGTTGCTCAAGTTTACCCATAAAGGTGATTTCAAAGGAACTTACTCAGTTTCCATCATGTACCTTACTAGAATAGGCTTCAAAACAATTTTTAAAGTGATTTAGAATTTCTATTGAAAGTTGTACACGTTAGTAATTTCGGAACAATCGAACCCATAGTTTTCCAAACTATTTAACTCTAGGTCAAACGAACACCATTCATGGATTCTAAGGACTAAAAAGTTAAGGATGAAGTTAATTTAGCATAAGAGTGGCAAGGAATGAACATAGATCCCATTTAGGCTTCTCGTCGAAAGTTACGAGCATTTGCACCCTCCAATAAAATATATTCTCTCAACATACTAAATCATTTCACACTTTTACAACTTGCGGGATCTACATACCCAAGAGTCAAAACATATATACAATTTTTATAAAAGTACCAACGAGTGAACATAGGATATATTTGGACCCAAATTGTGTAGGAAAAGGAATTTTTCGAACATAAGACATTGACCAAACTTAACTAATTCATGCCAAGAGATAGAAATCTTTACATACCTCTATTTCTACCTCCAACTAACTCCAACGCAAGACCAATCTAATTTATGCTTCTGGATGTCCCACGTCTACACGAAACACAATAACGCCAACGATTAATAACCATATCTGGTCTTAAATTCTAACTTTTTATTCCAAATTTTATAAAAATGTTGGTAGTATCTCCCGTTATAATACACCACCCCGAGAATTCCACTCGGCTCAAATAACCAATCAACAACAACAACAACAATAACAACCACATACAATATCAACAAACCATCAATGCCATCACAATGTCAAAATAACATCACAAAACGCTATTATGGCATACTTAGTAAAATAGAGCAGCACACATATAAATATACATCTACCATATTCAAGCCTTCCTATATACTCCACGGACTATAATACCTCACTTCAAAGCCCAATGCAAACTCACAAATGTTAAAACATAACATTATACTTCCAATGGGGCTCCAATTCAAGCTAACCCTCATGTATACATTCACATAGTTTTCCATCACTTCTTTCACCCCACAAGAACTATTTTCATGACAAATAAACACAAACACATAACTATAAATCAATATATTTTCATATGCATGCTTGTCCCCATTTCAAACCCTAAACTCCAAATTCACAATTCAAACTAACAATCAACCCTCTTTTCATGTTTTATCTTCAATTTAGCACATTCCCAACACACCCACAAGCTTTAATTTACATAATCGAAGCTAGAAATTAACATATCTTTCAAGCCCCTTACTAGACCCAAATCTTCATAGCCATCGAACCAAGCGATTTCTTGACCAACTAACACCTCCACGCCACTTAGGGGATCCAATAAACCAAGCTTGAAGAGTCAAATAATCAAAAACTCAAAAACAATGAATTCTTTTCTCGAGTTACTGTAGCAACCCGAGAGCACTTTGCTTAGTTGCTCCCTTCTCTTTTTTTTTTATAAGTATGGAAGACTCTCTTCTTGCACAAGATAAGCCTATAATATATATATATATATATATATATATGCACCAATATATTCTGCTTGAACCAATCAAAAGGAGCCACAACAAATAACCCCACTAACAATTTAAATCTTAAAGACTACACTCTAGAATAAATTTACATTTGGTCCCAAACTTTACAAAATTGAACCAATTAAGGACTTATGAGTTCTAACACAATAGTCTAGTTGCTATGTATTTCTCTTTGTCTATGTAGATTGAGTCTTCGCATAAGGACAAGCAACAGTTCGAAGTTGAGTGTGTTGATGTGCTGTCAAAATAGAACATATTAGGTGCCTGAAACAAAGGATTTTGTGAGTTCCTAAAGTAACTCTTTTGTGTTTTGATATGTTTTTGCATTAATCTTCTAGAAAAGTTAGGTTGGCATGATTTTAAAGAAAAGTTGCAGATTATGCTAAAGCATAGGCTATACGAGCCCACCTACGTGTCATAGTTCATACTATGACTCATAGGTTGTGTCGTAGAAGGAATCAGAGACCAAAAATTAGAAATTTGGCAAGTGAAGGTCATCACTATGGGCCCATCCCATGAGTAGTAGGATACTCTACGACTCATATAGGTGGACCTATAGGAAGAATCTGAGAGCCAAAATGTTGGACCAAAAACTGAATACCAGGACTATGAGATCAATATGCGAGTCATAGCCCAAGCAATGACTCGTACCTATAGGTCATACCAGTTCAGTCTCAGATTCCTAGATCCTGGTATGAGACCTCGACAATGACTCATAGGCCATCATACGAGTTGTTACTGCAAAATTTATTAGATGCTAGCTGTCTTTTCTATATAAATATTAGGGTTATTTTGTAGACACTTAAATAGTTTAAGTTAGGTTATTTCGAGAGAGTTTGACCAAAGACACTACTCCAAGATTATTTTGAAGCTTTTCTTAGGTTTTAGAGTAGTTTATTTTGTTCCTTCTTTAAAGTCTCATTTTGGGAAATTACAAATATTACTTTTCTAGACATTATTGATCAACGAATCTTGTGGGTTTGCAACTTGTGATGCCTATTTCCTTCATTATTATTGATGAAACTCTCAACTATGTCTCTTATTTGCATTTTTGTGTGTTTTGCTTTACCCATGAATAGCTAAGCACCCACAACTTGGGGTTGTGGGAACCATGGGTAGTTGAATTGAGATGACCTAGGTTTTGTGCATATTCATTATTGGGGTTTTGCATGTATTATTTATTTTCCTTCATTATTAATGTTGTTTGGTGGTGGCTAACACCAAACCCTGCCTACTATCGTGATCCTGACCAAGGTAGCGATGAATAGGAAAAGAGAAATAGATGACAAGATTATGTTGATATTTTCCCATCTAATTGACCAAACCTGACCAAGGGGAGGTTGATTGGGATAATAAATAATGGTTAGTTGGCACACCATGGTAGCCAACCAAGCACTATGGTAAAATTCGACCTTCACTTTCACAAGAGGGCTGGAAGAACCTTAGTTATCGTCCTGCATGCAATCACTAATCATAGTTATGTTATCTAGAGTAATTGATTCAATGAACCATGGGAAATGTAATTACCAAGTTGTTCCCAAAATTGAGTATTTTCCCATAATCTAGTAGGCATTTATTTAAATATTTTTGAATAACAAATCGCTCTCCTTTAGAGATTGTAGTTATAATACTAGGAATGATCAGTAGTGAAATACTATAGTCAAGCTCTGTATTTCCTGTGGATTCGACCCTAACCTCAGTTAGTGATTGCATACCTTGATGTGGTGATGATGGTCACGCTCCAATAAGAAAGCGGTCGCTATTGGAGCGTGACCATCATCACCACATCAAGCACAGATAGTCATCAAACAAACCAAAGTAAATCAATACATGTAACACTAGAACTATGACAAGCAAAGTAACCACAGATAACTAACAATCACTGAAATATTCTAAAATTAATAGTGTTATGTGAGTGCTTTACAAGAAAAAGTGCCATATCCCACTCTTGATAATATCTTTAGATTTGATGCTTAGGACTAAATAAAATCACTCACACTCACAGTAGATACTCAAACATCGTAGTCAATACCATATACTTTCCCCTATACTCGCAACTATGACCTTAGACTACTTGGACAAGGATCACTATAGGACTTTCTTGGTTAATAACATAGGGGCTTAGGGGGCTTTCCTAGGATGTTTTGGGAACATAGTGGCTAATGTCCCTCCTTGACACAATATTATTCCACACATTTGTCCTACCAATATAGTCATTTTTCAACTCATTCTCCCTTTCACATATTTCAAAATTTTCTTGGTGCTTTACTCTCAGTTTAGCTCACTGCCTCCTATTCTCATATTATTTTTCTTTTAGCTCTTTGTTTAGGAATCTATTCAGTTTTCTTGCATCAATAGCATATTTCCCCCTTTTTAATGTATCCCTATCTTCTACCCCATTTAGTGTGATTAGCCTTACACCGGCCACCCTCAACTTAGACTTTTGGACTGAGTCGAGGTGCAAAATATCCAGCATATAAACTAGGGCCACTTTTTATAGCCACCTTCAACTTAAAATTTTTTGGTTCAGTGAAGGTGCACAATATTCAAGGAAGGACTAACACTAATTTCAGTATTTCACATTCGACAAGGCTAGGTTACTTAGGGTTTTATAAAGAAAGGTACATGTAAAGCTCAAATATTGGGATTGAGGAAAATATTACACATTTGGTTTGTCATTTAGGCTAAGTAGACCAATATGAAGAATGACCTTATATCCTTTCCTAAGCAACTAACCTCGGTCTAAATCAGAATGCCTCAAGGTTGCCAAGAAGGGTCAGGGTCAAGTGGCCCAAGTTGATCAAGGCCAACAGAAAGCTTCACAAGGTGGTGCCCCAAGAAACAATAGGTTCAATGCTTTGTATCCTTGTCAGTAGGTAGAGGGTACTCTAGAAATAGCGACTGATATACTAAAAATCTTGAAGTTTGTTGCTTATGCTTTGCTTGAATTGTGTGCAAATTTATCTTTTATGACTCCTCTTTTGGTTGTTCAGTATGGATTGAGTCTTGAAATTTCAAGGGAAATTTTTTCAGCTTATACTCCTTTGAGTGAGTCTATTATTTCCCATTGAGTTTATCGAGGTCGTGTTATCTTTATTTTGCATAAAGTCCTTTCATCCGATCTTGTGGAACTTGAGATGTTTGATTTTGATATTATTCCTAGGATGGATTAGTTGCATGCTTCATATGCCTCTATTGATTGTAGAACACAAAAAGTCAAATTTCAAGTTTTCGGTGAGCCTGTTTTTGAGAGGAAGGGTAGTGGTTCGGATATTAAGTGTTGATTTGTCTTTTATCTCAAAGCTCAAAAGATCATTTCTAAATGGTGGATTTATAATATTGTGAGGGTTACAGATGTGGAGTCTAAGCTACCTACTCCTGAATTGGTTCTAGTTGTTAATGAGTTTCTAGTTGTTTTTCTTCTAAAATATTTTCCAGGCATTCCTCCTGAAAGGGAAGTAGACTTTAGCATAGATCTTAACTTGGATACTCAACCTATTCCCATTTCTCTATATCATATGGCACTAACTGAATTAAAGGAGCTGAAGGATCCATTAAAGGACTTATTGGAGAAAGGCTTTATTAGACCAAGTATGTCACCATAGGGTGCTCTGGTATTATTTGTAAGAAAGATAAATAGGTCTCTTCAGGTGTGTATTGATTTTAGGTAACTAAATAAGGTAAATATCAAGATTAAATATTTGTTGCTAAGGATCGATGACTTATTTGATCAACTTCAAGGAGCTACACATTTCTTAAAGACTGACCTCCATTCTGGTTATCATCAACTGAAGGTCAAGGAGTGTGATATTTCTAAGATGACTTTTCAAATTGTGTATGGGAACTTTGAATTTATGGTGATGTCATTTGGTTTTGACCAAAGCTCTAGCTGTGTTTACGGGTTTGATGAATCGGGTGTTCAAGCAATTTGTTGATAGATTTATAGTTATCTTCATTGGTAATATTCATATTTATTCTCGAAGCAAGCAGGAGCATATAGATCATGTGAGATTGATTCTTCAAACTTTGATGGAGAAGCAATTGTATGCCAAATTCAACAAATATGAGTTTTGGTTGGGTGATGTAGCTTTTCTTGGTCATGTGATATCTAGTAATGGTGTTAAGGTCAACATGAAAAATATCAAGGTCATAAAGAATTGGTCTAGACCATTTACTCCATTAGCTATTCAAAGTTTTCTTAGGTTGGTTGGTTATTTTAGGAGATTTGTTGAAGGTTTCTCATCCATTGCATATCCATTGACTTAGTTCACCTGAAAGAAATCCATGTTTGTATGGCTGGATGAATGTGAGAAGAGCTTCTAGACTTTGAAAGATTAACTTGCATTGATTCCTATTTTGACTCTACCAGATGGCTTAGATGGGTTTGTGGTGTATTATGATGCTTCTTAGATAGGGTTGGGTTGTGTATTCATGCAACAAAGAGGGGTGATAGCTTATGCATCACAGAAATTAAAGGTACATAAGCATAATTACCAAACTCATGATCTTGAGCTAGTGGCTATGGTGTTTTCTTTGAAGATTTAGAGATAATATTTGTATGGGGTTCATGTTGTGCTTATTGATCACAAAAGCTTGCAAGATGTGTTCACCCAAAGGGACCTTACCATGTGGCAAAGAATGTGATTAGAACTTCTTAAAGATTATGAGATTAGTGTTCAATATCATCCCATCAAGACAAATATTGTAGTCGATGCTCTTAGTAGGCTCTCTTAAGGAGTATGGCCCATGTTGATGAAGGGAAGAAAGAATTGGTAAAAGATGTTCACTATTTGTCCAGGTTGCGTGTTACATTGGCTGACTCTAATGATGGTGGTATTCATGTTCAGAATAGGGCTGAGTCTTCTATGGTTGTATATGTGAAGGATAAACAAGATTTAGACCGGTCCATGGTTGAGTTGAAGAAGTTGGTCACAGAAAAGAAGGTAGAGGTTTTCTTCCAAGGGGGAGATGGTGTGCTTCGGTTTCAAGATCAGTTGTGTGTTCTGGATTTTGATGGCCTTAGAAAGGTGATCATGAATAAAGAATTCTCATTATTCTATATAATTGGGGTCCACCAAAGTGTATCGAGATTTAAGGGAAGTGTATTGGTGGCACAATATGAATAAATATATACCAAAGTTTATATTCGAGTGTCCTAATTATCAGCATGTGAAGGTAAAACATCAAAGTCATAGTGATTTTTCTCAAGATATTGAGATTCCTAATTAGAAGTGGGAAGATAAGAATATGTATTTTGTGGTTTGTTTGCCTTAAACCCGAAGGCAATTCAATTTAATTTGGGTTATTGTTGATAAGATAACTAAATCGGCTCACTTCCTACAGATCAAGACTACCTTCAAGTATGAATATTATTCAATATTGTATATCCAAGAGTTAGTAAGCCTTCTTAGTGTGCCAAGGTCTATCATCTTGGATCGTGGCACCAACTTCACTTCTCACTTTTGGAAAGATGGCTTCACACTAAGTTAAAGTTAAGTTGCACTACTATCCATCCCCAAACCGATGGACAAGCCAAGAGGACAATTAAAACTTTGGAGCACATGCTGAGATATTGTGTATTAGAATTTAAGGATAATTGAGATGATCATATTCTACTTATCGATTTGCCTACTACAATAGCTTCTATACTAGCATTGGTAAGACACCATTTGAGGCTTCGTATGAGAGAAGGTCAACATCTCTGGTGGGGTGTTTTGAGTTGGGATAGATGGCTTTGATAAGCCCAAGTTTGGTGTTGGAGGCCACAGAAATGGTAAAGTTGATTCAGGAGAGGTTAAAGACAGCTCAAAGTCACCAAAAGTCTTATTCAGATGCTAGAAAAAGGGATCTTGAATCCCACATTAGTGATTGGGTGTATGTGAAGGTTTTACCCATGAAGGGTGTAATGCATTTTTTAAATAAGAGCAAATTAAGTCCCCGGTATGTAGGTGCTTATGAGTTTGTGGAGCGAATTGGGAAGGTGGCTTATAGGTTGGATTTACGTTCAGACTAGAGTTTTATTCAACCAATGTTTCATGTGTTTATGTTGAGGAAATTGATTGGTGATCCTAGTCCAATTGTGTCTTCTGAGGGTGTTGTAGTTGAGGGGAACTTGTGTAATGACGAAGTGTCATTTGAGATTTTTGATTGATAAGTGAAATAACTTTGCAACAAGGATATGAGTTTCATTAAGGTGCTTTAGAGGAATGAACATGTGAAGAGTGCTACATGGGAGGTGGAGTCAGACATGATGAGGTGATACCCTTTTTTTTTCCAATCTTTTGAAGCCCATGGTATTAGGTTCTTCCTATTCTCAATTGTCCTAATTCTTTTACTCTTATTTTTCAAGACATGATATGCATACATATGCATAAAAATGATTTGAAAGATGTTTTGACATGATTTTTAAGCAATGAATTATGCATTGTGTCTTCATGTTGGAATGTTTTATGTTAATGTCTGGCTTTTGCTGCCAAGTTCTAGCACATTCAAGGACGAATATTCTTAAAGGGGAGATGATGTAAGGACCCATACTTTGTGAGACCTTTTGATGCATAAAAATTGAGTTTTCAGAGGTATGTGAGCCATGAGGAATGCTTGTATATGATTTTGGGTGGCTAGGAAAGATTTAAGGCTTGGTGGCCTTCCCAGGAACCTCCCACGATTTATGGTCCTCACCACTATTAATGGAAGGAGCCTTAGAAAATGTCTCAACTGTCCAAGCAAGATTTTGGCTAAGGCAAGACATAAGGAGACCAAGTACGGGTCGTGTGTCACTTTACGAGCTGTGTAAGGTCTTGTGTGACCTCCCACAAGCCGTGTGTCACAACCAAAGCCTAGGGTCTAGACGTGAACAACAAATGGAGAACCCGAAGGAGCCCTAAATAAGCCTTGTAGTATACCATTACACATCCTTGGTCACAGAAATAATAAAATATGACATTGAGAGATAGGTATAACAAGGAAAATGGAACTAAGGGTAAGCTTCCATATCATAACATCAAGGAACAAGAGAGTCAAGACTCATGTCATAGATACACAACATGTGCAACAACACCTTTACTACATAGATAAGAGCAGGGACCATGACAACCACTGGACTTACCCTCATAGTCAATACATAAATAAATGTAAGATAGTCTTACTACAAAGTAAGAGATCATAAGTAATGTCCCCAAAATAAAGGGCTCACCAACAAGCTCGAGAGACAATTGTTCTAGCCACGTGGAGGAGAAGGATGATCAATCGGTGCACTAGTTCCTATATTGTGACAACATGTAGGCATAAAGTATGTGTTAGTATGTTTGAATATACTAAGTATGTAGGATGCAAAATGCATAATCATAAGAAATAGATAATATACTAACAAGAGGTAGGCATCATAGGCAAAATGTATAATCATAAGCAATAAATAACACACTAACAATATGACATGTATGAATGATACTTGAAGCAAAATCGTGCTTATATAGAACATAATACTAGTGTAAGGGGTAACCATTATTATGCAAGCCAATGCCTACCACCCCTCTGGATAGACGCATGAGGTACGAACCACTTCATGAGGTTGATGGAGTACAACCCCCCCACCAGGGCCAACGTAGTATAACCCCCCCATCAAGGTTGATGGGTACCAACCCTCAACAAAGTGTCATGCCCCAAATCCTGTTAGGACGGACCGACACCTATTGCAGATAAGGCTCGAGAGAATCAACCTATATTTGTGTACTTTTTAGACTAATTATAAGGGATTTCTATCTTTATTGTGCCTTTAAGAAATGAAATTGTAATAACAAGCCAAACGAAAATGCATATGGATAGGCCATTGGGGCCACGGTGTCTTAGGTATAAGACATGACCATACTTTAGTTTACATAGTTTACAAAGCCTCTAAATAAGAAAAAGTATCTGAGAAGGGTTGGGCCAGGCCTTGCCTCAATTAACTATATAATACAACATATAATATCTAGACACATACAAAGCTCTGAAACAACCTGGAGCTTAATAACAACAACTGGATATCCTGTACTCCTACTGAGGAGATCTTCTAGCACCTGCACCTGCAGCATGAAATGTATGTCCCCCATAAGGGACTCAATACGAGATATGTACAAAATATGTAAGAGAGGAAGTACTGTATATCAAGTAGCAACTAAAATGAAACTATGCACTAGTATAGGATAAGAGACCACCTTTAGTTATACTTTGGGATCGTATACGTTATATTCTTTATATTACTTTACCTTTACTATATAATCTGTGCATATCACATACTGCAAATGACCAACTAATCAGTGGTATAACTGTATCCGGATTGTCCCTGGCTATGTTCTTCCTTAACCCATTGGGCTACCACCCATGATAGGATCGTTCCTGGCTAGGTGATTTTTCCACCCCTCGGGCTACGACCCATCAAAAGCTATATACTTTATCGTTCAATTACTTTTGAGATAATTCTTTTGGTGGTCACAATATTGGAGTTTTCGAATTGTGTATACAACATATGGCATGTAGACAATCATACCATACAATATGGCAATAAAAAGAGTATGTTACATAAATAATAAAATGCATATGCGATGAAACAACTCGTGAACTTGATTTAGCAACACGAAATCATGTAACTTTGTATCCACATATGTATGTAGATTTGAAGGTGACTATTTATGGAAGCATCTGAACATCTAAAAGTGTGGAGACACGATTAATAGTTGCGTCAAAGTTGGTAAATACCTTTATGTACCAAGGAGGAATCTATGTTTCATGTCAAATAATCCGAAATCAAGTAGCCTTACATACCTTGCTGTATAACCTCGTTACTACCTTGGAGCGGATGGTTTTCCCTCAAATATGTATCTACAGTATATTAGGTAGTAAGACTAGTATTATCAGCTACAAAATACTTCTTGGCAGACCAATACCATAAAAACTAACATTCGGACAGCAAACATTTATTTAGCGACGCGAAGACATTTCTTCACCATATTCACTTATAATCATATTTTATAGCAACTATTCTTATGTACATGTTATGTACATCTTATTTCAGACCCTTAACAGTCTTACAAAAGCCCACAAGATACAACACATAACAATTCTTCACAATATACAAACAAGCAACTCAATGTTACATCATTTTTTCACACTTCGATGTCAACAATCATGAATCTGTTTTAACTTTAAATAATTTGTTTCCAACGTTATTACCACATAAACCCACTCTTAAAATAGTCCACAAATAGTTCCAAATAAGGTTAAGGTCATGGAACAACATATTACAATTTTCAGCTCCAAACATTCTTTTAGGAGTAAAATTACAACGTCGTAAAGCAACTCATTTTTGTGGACTGTAATAGTGGTGTAACAGCTTAATTACATGACTAATAACCTATACATTGTTAAAAATGTAAGTATTAATTTATAATTTATCCAACTAATTAAGAGAAAAGCCTCTTGAACAACAAGAAACATTCACAATAATACTTATGACACATGTTGTCTAGAATTTCTAGCATAACGTATTAGCATATACTTCTTATTTTTTCATGAAGATACCATACTAAATACATAACTATAATTACTTACCTTTGCCTTCAAGATTAAGGCTTACTTCTAGAAACTTAGAGGATTGTATTTTCAGCTTGGTAAAGTTAAATAGATAGAAGACAAGAGTCTTTTGGAAAGCTGAAATATTATTTCAAGTGCAATGACTTTATGGGCTGCATTTGATCTGTTTTTAAGGACATTTTTTGCCAGCTTTCTCTTTCAATTTTGACTATATATTGTAACCTATCAATACACTTGTGATGCAGCAGCTTCTTCCTCATAATTGGGCCTAAATGGGTCTCCAACTTAATGGACCTTTTGCTGCCAATTTTCCAGATTTTTTCTTAATTAATTTTGGGCCCAAATCGTCAAGTGGGTTGTGTTACACTTGGTCCCTTTTTATATTCTTCTTGGACTAAAAGTAAGGTCCATCTATGAAGCTAAAACATAGGCCAAATTTACCCCCTTAACTTGAACTTTATTCATAATCGAACTTGGACAAATTTGACGTAGGGCCTCATCTATGTTTAGATAGCAAATTTAAGCTACGCAAGTAGGTGACTCACCAACTAGCTTATTAAGTCCTACAAGTACCTCAACTCTTTCACACTGTTTATGGCTGTAATCTCCTTAATTTAACATAAAACATGTATACATTCGACCCTCTTAAGCGTTAGATGCAAATATCGCCCATTAACACGAGATTCAAGCACTTTTAAGAATTGACGCTAATTTGACCAAATCATATCATGATTCATTCACAAAATATTAGTACATATAAAATGTGGGGTGTTACACAAGGTTACTTGGGCCTATCATGCCTCAATGTAGGTGATCGAGGTACCAACCCGTCAATAGTTTACCTGGGCCTACAACCCCTCGAGCTAGGCTTGGTCATCCTCAACACTATAGAGATAATATCATATATAAATACACTCCTTTCATAACCATATACATACATTCCTTTTGATCATCATTCATCATCATTTCATAATCATATTATCATTTAACTCATAAGACATACATTGGACCTTCAATTCCTCAAGAACCGATAACCAGACATTTTATCAAACACTTGGAGGGTGTGTAATACTAGTGTAAAATCATGCAATATAAGAGTGAAATCATGCTAGAAAATTTAGTGTAAAGCCATCAATAGATACTTGCTAACACCCTCAACCAATATATATCAAAACTGTTCATCAATACGCACAGTATACCATAGATTCATAGCTCTAAACATAGTAAAATAGTCACAATTTCATAAACCCCAACATAGTGTGTAGTGAATTTCATAATGAATAAGACGCATGAATAAATCAACCTTAAATCATGCAATTGTTAGTAAAGAGAGCTTGGGTATCATGGGTCAAAGGAACCCATGAGAGAAATCCACATACTTAGCTTTGGAGAGGAACTTGATGAAGATTGGAGATGGAGACTTGACACTTGAGAGGAAATCCTTAGATCCAAAAAGGATTTTGAAACTTGAGTTGGGAGTATAGGGGAATGTTTAGAATGACAAGAGGGTGAAAAAAGGCTATGTATTTTGGTATTTTCAAGTTTGGGAACACTTAGGCCCAAGACTTAAAAGTCTTGGACCGAAGTCAAAACTGGGTCAAAATTAACACTAGTGCACGCCCTTGGTGTGTCGTGCCAGGGGCACGAAAAGCTCAATCGCAATCATCACTTGAAAAAAATGAATTTGCTAATCATTTACTCTTAAATTAGGGTTAGATGCATCTTCCACTCAAAATGATCTCTTGATCAAGAATATGAAGTCGAATTTCTGATATCGCGTATGAATTTTGAGATATATAGAGATTATGATTCCAGACACTTCTGAGGCACATTTTTGGGCACTTCTTGGGGTTATTTCAATATCTGCCCTGAAATTCACGAAAACATATATAAGAGACATAAACATGACAATTTCAGCCCACATAAGGATGCAACAATGCACTTAAACATCATTTCAAAATCTTATCATAAAAGTAAAGTCATCATGAACTAGTCAATTTAAACATGAACATACGCAATGACATGAGGGCTGAAGTTAAGACTCGAGATCATATAAAGGACATAGATCAATATCTTAGGCTTTAGTCGAATGGAAAAGTTAAGGATATTGCTTTTGGATGTCCACTTCGGCCTCCCAAGTAATACTTTCCACTTGTTGATTCCTCCAAAAGACCTTAACGGAAGTGACCTCTTTGTTTATTAATCTGATCATTTGCCTATGCAAGATTGGAACCAGAACCTCTACATAGGTCAAATTATCTTTAGAAACACCCACAACATCAAGAAGTACAATAGTATTTGGATCACCCACACATTTTCTAAACATGGTCACATGAAACACTAGATGCACCAAATAAATTTCTCTAGGCAATTACAACTCATAAGCTACCTTGACAATTCTTCTCATAACCCTATAAAGAGCCACATATCTTGGGATCAACTTGCCCTTATTACCAAAATGGACTACCACCTTCATGGGTGACACTTTCAAGTAGACCTAATCACCAACCTCGAACTTAAAGTCCCTTTTTCTCATGTTAGCATAAAACTTTTGATGACTATGGGCCGTCTTCAACCTTTATCTAATCATTCTAACCTTCTTAAGAGCCTCAATATAAAGATATAGTCCCAACAAAGCTACGACACTAACCTCAAATCAACCAACCATTGATCTACAATGCCTATCATAGAGGGCCTCAAAAGGAGGCATATCAAAGTTAGAATGATAGCTATTGTTGTAGGCAAAATCAATCAATGGGAGATGATCATCCCAACTATCTTTAAGCTCCAATACACAAGCCTTAAGCATATACTTTAGTGTCTGGATGGTTCTTTCTGCTTGTCCATCCGTTTGAGGGTGAAAGGTCGTACTAAGCTTAACTCTTGTACCAAGACCCCTTTGAAAGGACCTCTAAAAGTGTGAAGTGACTTGTGTCCCATTATCTAATACAATAGACAAAGGAACCCCATACAACCTTACCAAGTCTTGAAATAACCTTGCATAATCTTCAACCCCATATGTGGTCTTAACAAGTAGAAAGTGAGCCAATATTATCATCCTATCAACCATAACCCAAATGGAATCAAAACCCTTTCTAGTCTTAGGCAATCCAACCATAAAATCCATATTTATCTCTTCCCACTTCCAAGTCGGAACCTCAATATCTTGGTTTAGGCCACTTGGCCTTATGACGTTCAA
The DNA here is from genome assembly GCA_025642045.1 of Solanum sejunctum. Classification (NCBI taxonomy): domain Eukaryota; kingdom Viridiplantae; phylum Streptophyta; class Magnoliopsida; order Solanales; family Solanaceae; genus Solanum; species Solanum sejunctum. The sequence continues at coordinate 25,950 of JAOTQJ010128793.1, read as the reverse complement.
CTTTTACTTGTTGAGAAGTATGACAATCAAAAATAAATTTAGCAATATCCCTCTTTATGCCTCCCCACCAATACATATCCCTAAGTCTCTATATATGTTGGTGGTACCAGGGTGGATAGAATAAGAAGAATCCCTCTTTCTACAAGGCCTTCAATTCTAACAAGGACAGATTTAGATCTTGTTTTGGTATCACCTCATCAAATAAAGAGAACATAGAACCATCCACAACAACAACATCACTATCACCAAACTCCTCCAACCAAACCCCTAATCTCGCCAATGGATGCACTTCCCTATCCACCTCCTTATCCCACCATTAATATGAGCTAGGTTACCTATAGACACCCAACTCAAAGAATCCTCCACCATATTTACCTTACTGGGATGATAATGCACACTCATATCATAGTCTTTAAGAAGTTCTAGCCATCTTCTTTGCCTTAAGATGAGATCCATTTGAGTGAAGGCATAATGAAGGCTCTTATGATTGGTGAGCACGTCAACATGCACCCTATACAAGTAATGGCGCCAAATCTTCAAAGCAAACACCATGCCAGCTAATTCAAGATCATGAGTAGGATAGTAGTTTTCATGCACTCTGAGTTGTCTAGAAATATAGGCTATGACCTTACCATTTTGCGTTAACATACAACCCAAACCAACTCGAAAAGCATCACAATACACAACAAATCCCTCAAGCTTATCTAGTAGTATTAATATGCAGACACAAGCTTATCTTTCAATGTTTGGAAACTCCTTACACATTCATCAAAACACACAAACTTATCCTTCTTTTGAGTCAATATTATCATAGGAGAAGCAATAAAAGAGAACCCATTCACAAACGTCCGATAATAGCTTCCATGCCTAAGAAGCTCCTAATGTTTGACAGGGTCAATGGTATAGGCCAATTTCTAATTATATTGGTCTTCTTAGGATCCACCTTAATACTATCCCCCAACACCACATGCCCTAGGAAGGCAACTTCGCTCAACCAAAATTCATACTTTTTAAAAATTTAGCATACAATTTCTCTTCCCTTAATCTTTGCAACACAACCCTTAAATGGGCCCTATGCTCCCCCTCACCATGAGAATAGATCAAAATGTCATCAATGAAGACCATAACAAAGGAAACAAGGTAAGGTTTAAAGACCCTATTCATTAGGTCCATAAAGATGGCTGGTGCATTGGTCAACCCAAAAGACATCACCACAAATTCATAATGCCCATACCTAGTCCGAAAGGACATCTTCGTAATATCACACTCCCTCATTTCACTTGATGATACCCATACCAAAGATAAATCTTAGAGAAATGGCTAGCCCCTTGCAATTAGTCAACCAAACCATCAATCCCTGGAAGATGATACCTAATCTTGATGGTGACCCTATTGCATTGCCGGTAGTCAATGGACATCCTAAGGTACCCATCCTTCTTTTTCACAAACAACACTAGTGCACCCTAAGGTTATTGGCTAGGCCTTATAAATATCTTCTCTAACAAGTCCCTCAATTATTCCTTTAACTCCATTAGGGCTATAAGTAAGCAGGAATAGAAATGGGTTGAGTATGGGGGAGGAGGTCTATTCCAAAGTCTATTTCCCTTTTGGGAGGAACACCAGAAATGTCATTTGGGCATACATCAAGAAACTCATTTACAACTGGAGTCGACTCTATGGGAAGGACTTTAGACTCCATATCCTAACCCTCATAAGATGGTAAAGACACCCCTTAGAGATCAACTTATGAGCTTTAATATAAGTGATGAATCTACCATTGACCACCGCCTCTTGACTCTCCCACTCAAGGACAGGTTCATTTGGAAACTAGAATTTGACCCTACGGGTTCTACAATCAATAGAATCCTAGTAAGATGCAACTAATCCATCCCAAGAATAATATCAAAATCAACTATGTCTAACTCAACAAGATCACATGGAAATATTTTATGCAAGATAAAAAAAGGACACCTTCTATAAACTTTTCTAGCAACAATAGATGTACCAATAGGAGTAGACACCTCATATGCCTCATGCAAGAACTTTGGGTCAACATAGAACCTTTTTGCAATAAAGGGTGTAACAAAAGAAAGAGTGGCACCTAGATCAATAAATGCATACACATCAAAGTCAAAGATTTTCAACACACCGGTAACAATATCGGGGACTTCATCAACCCCTTGCCTCCCAGGCAAAACATAGAACTAGTTATGCCATAGGGCACCATCTTGTCTCCCACCTCTCCTTAATGGGACCATATTAGAACCTTGTGGATAAACCTCCTTGCCCTTGTTGCATAATTGAGGGCAATCTATCGCCTTTTGCCCCATTTTCATACAACCATAATAAGTACCGATATTTCTCAAACATGGGCCACCATGATCCTCACCACACTTCAGACACACATTAATAGGGGAGACACCCCTAAGACATTGATTCCTCAAAAAATTATTTGCAATCCTTTTATGAAATGCATGAGTAGACCTTTGGCCTTGATGGAATCGGCCACTCCTTTGGAACTTACCCTTAAAACGGTCCCTCTTGGCCTCATGACACTTTCTCTTCCTCAATTTTCCTCTTCTATTTATTTGGCATAGGTTATCAAATGTGACAAGTCCATGTCATTATCAACATGATAGACCAGCATTTTTCACTAACCAAGTCAAAACACCCATCACAATTTTGTTCATCCTAGACCTTGAGTCGGCCACCTAATAAGGAGCAAACTTCGAAAGGTTGGTGAACTTGAGGGCATACTCCCTCACACTCATAGACCCTTGTCTCAAGTTCATAAATTCCTCCAATATAGCTTACCTAAGTTCAAGGGGGAAGAATCAATTAAGGAAGGCCACCTTGAACTCCTCCCAAAGTACCACATAGTCGACTCCCTTTTCCCCCTTTCATTGGTTGTACCATATTTTGGCTATCCCTTTGAGTTCGTAGGCTTCCAACTCTGCCTTATCCTCCCACCTCCTACCCGTGATGGACAAAATGTTGTAGACCTCATCAATGAACTCTTGATGGTCCTCACTCACCTTTGACTTATAGAAGTTTGAGGGATTCATTCTCATGAAGTCTCTCACCTGATAGGCTGGTGTAGGAGCATGAGGGGCTTGGGCCTCTTGATTAGCTTAATTAGTCACCACTTGTGCAAGCAAGATGAGAGCATCCCTAATCTCTCCATTGGCCAGATGCTCCTCAGGTGTGCAGGCTCGAACAATAAAGAACAATCATTTAGGGGGGGGGGGAAACTTATTTCAACTCTATAGAACGACTTAAAACATGAAGAAGGGAAATATCTTCTCAAATGTCTCATAGCCTCCTATTTATAATTGTGGTGCATAACACAACCATGAATAAGTCTCTAATGAATGTGGTCTATTGGACTCCGAGGATATCACAACCTAGTGCTCTGATACAAGCCATATGTCATGACCTAAGACTAGGGCCTAGATGTGACCAGCAAAAGGGAAACCCGAAGGAGTTCCAAACAAGCCTCTTAGTATACCATTACACATCCTTGATGGTTGAAACAATAAAATATGACAATAAGAGATACGCATAACAAGGAATATGGACTAAGGGTAAACTTGCATATCATAAAATCAAGGAACAAGAGAGTCAAGATTCATAGCATAGATACATAACATGTTCAACAACACCTCTACTACATAGATAAGAGCAACACCTCTACTACATAGTTAAGAGCGGAGGCCATAATAATATTTGGGCTCACCCTCATAGTCAATATATGAATAAAAGTAAGATAGTCTTAGTACAAAGAGAGAGATCATAAGCAACGTCCCTGAAGTAGAGGACTCAATAACAAGCTTGAGAGACGATTCTTCTAGCTACGTAGAGGAGGAGGATGTTCAATTAGTGCACCAGTTCCTATATGGTGACATCATTAGACATAGAGTATGTGTTTATACATTTGAATATACGACATATGTAGGATGTAATGCAACAAGAGGTAGGCATCATAGGCAAAACGCATAATCATAATCAATAGATAACATACTAACAATATGGAATTTATGAATGATATTTGAAGTAAAATCATGCTTATATAGAACATAAACGAGTGTAAGGAGTGACCAGTATAGTGCAAGCCAAGGCCTACCACACCTTTGAATAGGTGCATGAGGTACAACCCCCTTCGTAAGGTTAACAGAGTACAAACCCCCACCAAGGTTGATGGAGTACAAACCCACTATCAAGGTTGAAGGATTACAAATCCCCCATCAAGGTTGATGGATACCAACCCCCGACAAGGTTACCCAGGCCTACCACCCCCTGAGCTAAATGATTGAGTTACTAACCCCTCAATAGGTTACATGGGCGTATAACCCCCTAACTTGGCTTGATCATCCCCAACACTATAGAGATAATATCAAAAATAAATACATTCCATTCATCATCATATACATGCATTCATTTTTATCATTATTACCTCATCATTCCAGCATCACTTTATCATCATTTCGTAATCATATAATCATTTAATTTATACGACAAACATTGGACCTTTAATTCCTCAAGAACCCAAAATCAGAGATTTTATCAAACACTTAAAGAGTGTGTAATCCTAGTGTAAAATCATGTAATTTAAGAGTGAAATCATGCTAGAAAAATTAGTGTAAAGCCATCAATAGATACTTAGTAACACTTTCAAGTAATATACATCAAAATCCTTCATCAATTCTTACAATAGACCTTAGATTAATAGCTCCAAACATAGTAGAACAGTCGCAATTTCATAAACCCCAACATATTGTGCAGTGAATTTCATGAATAAGACGCATGAATAAATCAACCTTAAATCATGCAATTTTGAGTAAAGAGAGCTTGGGTATTATGGGTGAAAGGAAACTATGAAAGAAACCCACATACCTTAGCTTTGGAGAGGAACTTGATGAAGATTAGAGATAGAGACTTAAAGCTTGAGAGGAAATCCTTAGATCCGGAAATGGTTTCGAGAATTGTGTTTAGGAGAAAAATATTTGGCTAAGTGTTTGAATGAGAATTGGGGAATATTTAGAATGATAAGAGGGTGAAAAATGGCTAAGAATTGATATTTTCACAAAATGGGAACACTTAGTCCCAAGACTTAAAAGTCTTGGATCGAGTTTAAAACTAGGCCAACAATAAAACTAGTGCGCGCCCTTGGCATATTGCAACAGGGGTGCAAAAAACTCACTAGAAATCATCACCTAGAAAAATGAAATTGCTAATCGTTTGCTCTTAAATAAGGATTAAACCCATTACCCACTCAAAATGACCTCCTCAACAATAATATGAAGTAAGATTTTGATATCATACAAGAATTTTGAGATACATGGAAATTATGATTCCAAGATCTTCTGAGGCATATTTTTGGGCACTTTCTGGGGTCATTTCACTGTGGAGAGGTGCCTTGTGGATGATATCAACCTAAAATAAAATTTTGACCCTAGAATCAGCATTTTGAAACTTGTATCATTTGCATGGATGACCAAACAAATGGTATGCCCTTGCATTATGTGCCTTTCAGTGGAGTTAAATGTGAGACCCCTTGTTTTTCATCTTTTATAATATATATAGGGTGGCACGTTATATAATACATATATGATGTTAAATAAAGCCTAATGATAATAAGGCTTCCAACAAGTGTTAATATTAAGGAATTAAAGTTTTAAGAAAAGGAATCCCCTAAATACACATTCGGGATTAAAGAGATGTCCCGACTGGTACCTTGCCATTTGGAAGGTTTAAATTAGGTTTCACTTTTTAGATGAGACTAAAAGTGTATAATTAGATAATAATGGATTTGTGAATGTTTACTAATAGTACAAAGGTCATACAATAAGTTTTTGAATCAAGAAAGTTGCAAGATAAAGTTTGGCCAAAGTTATCATTAGTTTCTTTAAGATATCCATCTTAAATTTGGTCAACAGGCCATATATCTAAAACTATATAAAGTTAGAAGGTCCATGACCTATCAAACTGAATATTTATAAGTCTAGGTTGCAATGCACAAAACTACATATCAAATCGACTACAAATAAAAAGTATGATAGTTTTGCTATGGCTGCTCGAGCCAAATACAGGGTCATGGAACGAGTCGGGTCAACCCAGCTACATGTCTGCTAATTTGAGCATTTTAAAGACCAAAATAGTCCTATTTTGTCCCAAATGGTTTAGGAACCAATGAGAATGATCTCTCAAGATATCAAAGTTATTTATGTAAGTTTTTCACATTTTTAATGTTAAAATTTGTCCCCGTGCCTAGAAATTTGTTCCTTATGCTTTGCAATTGCGTTTTCCTCTTATTAGCTATGGTTAGGGCTGTTAAAAAAGTGATGTACTTGCTGGTTATTCATGGTTTACAGCTGTTATATTATGTTAATAATATTGGGGCTCTTTTACGATCATTTTTTGCAAAGTTTTACAGATATTTCATTGTGTAAATACTATTTCGCGAATCTGGTCATTAATGCTTAATGTTGGATTGTTTATAGGTGTCTTTAAGCTGCATATATATAGTTGTTGCAGAGCTTAGGATGTAAGGAACAACTTTCAGCAAGAAACTTTGTGCAATAGGATGTCCATTGGGAATGTATGTTAAGGCTACGCTCCGTCCCTCCTTTTAGCATGAAATTCGAGAAGTTTCCTAAAACGTCAAATGCGATATCTTATTATTCTATTACTAGAAAGACCTTTTTTGAAGGGCATTGGGATTATAGATGAGTTATTTTCATGATGGTGTTAGATTGATATTCCATTCATTGACTTAAACTGGACATTCAATATCTATATATCATTTTGTCGATTTTCCTGTCTACCTATCCATATGTTCGAGGTGTTTCTCTTCTTGGTGAAGTGTCATTAAGATAAATGTAGTATTCGTAATCAGTCCTTCTTCCATACTAAAAATATAATTGAAGCACTTAACAAGTAACAAGTTGATTTCTAATAATCTCTAGCGTAATGCTCCAATTTAAAGTATAAGGCACTTAACTTTAGTTAAATACTTTCTTTTACTAATTGACATGAGACCAAGTATAAGCATTATGTAAAGCACCTTTACAAACATTTTCAGAGTCAAGGCATCATTTTAAATATTAAGTTAAGCTGTCACACTTATTTGGAAGACATGTAAGATCCCACAAGTCATGTATATATGCTATGACAATGATTATGATGTTATGAGGATAAGTGTACAAATGAGCCAAGATTGGATAAATTTTGTGTTATGGTCTACAAGATGCATTCAATATTCATATTATACATGCCATGTTATGCATGGGCGTCAAGCTATGATCGAAGGTAGGGGGCATACTTGCCCAAATGATCATATATATGTATACGGTACAAATGGCCACAGGTTGGCAAATATGGTACTAGTCAGCTGCAAGAAAGTACCACAACTGCTAGCATTTTGTTGTGTATGTCATGCATTTACATCTATATATGCGTATTCAGGACATACGGTACTCAAGTATACCATGCATATTTTATCACTAGGAGGTGGATTGTTGGCCATTAAGGTTACTTGAGTTTTTGTATAGGTGTTATGTCTATTACCTTTTTTACTACTGCTATCTATGGTTTGACTTTCTGCCTTACATACCAGTACATGGTTATTCTACTAACATCCTATTATGTGGGGATGTTGGATTTTATTTCATATGTGCAGGTTCAGATAGGGACTCTAATGGACCTTCCACTAGAGGCCCAGTTCAGCTGTGAGTTGGTAAGCTCCACTTTTCTTGGAGCTTTCACAGGATACTTACTTTTCATTGTACAGTTGGGTATAGTTGGAGCCCTATGCCTGAAGCGCCTCATGTTTTCTTAGGAATACCCCATAATGGTAGTTTCCTTATATTTCAAATTAGGGATATTTAATCACCCCTCCTCGTAGCTAGAAAAGACCCTATGATGCATTTTTTTAATATCTCAAAATCCATGAAGAATTTCACAAATCTGACTTTATATTTTTGTTTAGAGGACAAAATTGTATGGGGGATGAGTACCTACAAGGCATACTTCATCCTTGCCAAGAAATTAATTTTTTGGCAAAATTTCGTAAAACCAGTTGCTGTCCACAACAAGTCCGTGATGCGGACATGGCGCAGGCTTGTTAAAAAAATTCTGAAATTTCTCTTTTTTATTCCAGGGCAATTGGGAAATAACCTAATACCTAAATACACGAAAATACCTCATTGTTAAGTCATTTTGAGCCTTAAAAGTTAAATATAAATCTCTTATATTCCTCTCTAATCTTATCAAATTCTCCATCCATTGTCAAGGTTTTCAACAAGTCGTGTTGGAATTCAAGGAAACCAAGTCAAGCCCCAAGTTCTCCTCAAGATTCAAGTGTCCCAATCTCTTTACAATCTAAGGATTTCATTCAAGCTTCGAATCCCTATTTAAAACTTCATCACAGAATCCTCTAAAGTCATGATATGTTGGTTTCATTCATGGGTTCCTTTCAGCCATGAAGCTCAACCTTCCATTTTATGAATATTGCATGATTTCAAGTTGTATTTCTTATGGGTATCTATTATTATGATATATGAGCATGAAACATGTTGTTGATTATGTAAAAATATTTATTTTGAGCTTATACTATGAAGTGATCTTTGTCTATTGAGACTAAACATAATTCAAGCTATCAAATCTATGAACTATTGTGAAGTTTTGATGTGATTTACAAGGTACCCATGATGGGGATTTACCATGATGTTGGTGGACTAATTTTATATGATTTTAAGATGCATTGATTTCAATATTTCATGATCTATACCCTTGCATTTTGCATGATTTGAACATGTCATCATATGTGCTCACCAAGTGTTTAATGAAATGCCAAGTTCAAAAATTCTTAAGGTATGTACATGTTTTACAAGTCAAGTGACTTCATGATGAATACGGGCTATCAAGTATGTTATGAATTCATGAAGTTATCTATGATTATGCAAGTATGAAGCTAAGCCCTTTTCAAAGATTATACCTCTGGTGAGCCTTCTTATGTTAATGCAAGGGTAATGCTGATGATGACCCATTCTTATGTTTGAAGTTAGGCTTACCATTTGGGTTCAATGATTTTAAGAGCTACTTGTGGCATGTGTCTATGTTTATTGCAAGTTACTAAAGTATGCTTATCTTATGTATTCCATGGGATTAGACTTAGTACTAAGTGGACTAGAGGTGATTCCCCAAGTCCTAAATCTATGTGCCACCATCATTGAAGGGATTAGAGGTAAGTCCCCAAAACTCTAAGAGGCGAGTACCCTAAACATGAATGCTATAGATGAGTATCCTAAATATGAGGGCTTAAGGCAAGTACCCAATTTGGGCTTGAGGTGAGTACCCGAGTCCAAGAACTAGAGGCGAGTACCTAGTTCACATAAGGCTTAGTGGATCCACTTAGGCATTTGGAGGTTCACCTTGGCAAGTAACTTCCCCTTTTCTTCTGGTATAGGGCTGAGATCGGGATTTCAAGTTATAGCTTACTTAGTCTTATTTTATGTCGGTTGAGGTTTCTTCCCACACTTATATATATACTATGTTTTGTGTAAGGTGAATGATTTGCGAAGCATGATTTACTTTAAACATTTATCATACATGTCATGCTATTATTATGCTATCCATTGTTTATCATTATGCATTTTTACTATGTTGTCTATCTCTTGTTGCATTGCATTTTATATACTTAGTATATTCAAATGTACTAACTCATACTATATGCCTACCTGATGTTACAATGTAAGGACCGGAGCTCTATTTGACTATTCACCTTCACGTGGCTAGTTTGACATCTTGAAAATATGCTTGGTGAGTCATCAAGTTTAATGGCACTATCTTCTTTCTTTTATTATTTCTAGAACTTCTTTATGTTGAAATTTGACATTATGAGGATAAGCTTAGAAAGTATCGTGTCCCCCGTTCCTATCTAAGTTTAGAGGTGTTGTTGGAATATTATGATGTATCTATGCTATGATCTTGACTATTGAGTATTCTATGTTTTATGCTATTAAAAAATTCCCTTAGCCCCATTTGTCCCTATTTTACTTTCTTGTTGTTGTTTACACTACCTCTGCGACCAAGGATATATAATGATATGCTAAGAGATTTGTTTAGGGTTCCTTCGAGTTTTCTATTCGCCCTGTCATGTCTAGGCCCTAGGTTTGGGTCATGGTAAGCTTGGTATTAAAGTACTAGGTTGTTAATGGTCCTTAACATATAACACACTGTGTTTATTAGTCTTATGAATGTTTTTGAAGTGCACCATAACTACGAATAGGTGTCTATGAGGTATTTTAGGAAATATTTCTCTTCTTCATAGTCTATGTCGTGCTTTAGGAGTGAGATAACACTTTTTCCTCTAACAAACCTTATTTTCTCTTGTATTTGATCATGTTGCTTCAAAGAGGAAGGCAAAGGAGGGGTCGTGCACCTATGGGACGACTGACTTACTCCGCTCCTCAAGCTCTTCAAGGTGGAGGGGTTACCGAAGTTGAGTTTGGGAATGCTACTACTTTGTTGGCACATGCTATGACCCACCAAAAGAACCAAGGGGCTAAAGTTCCTCAGGTTAATACTCCTACATCGAAAGTAAGGGACATCAATAGAATGAATCCACCAGAGTCCTATGGGTCTAAAGTGGATGAGGATCCCCCAAAGTTCATCGATGAGGTGTACAAGGTGTTGTCTATCATGGGGGTGAATTTGGAGGAAAAGACAAAGTTGGAGGCTTACTAACTAAAGGGGGTGGCTCAAATTTGGCTTGTGCAGCGGAAGGTGGAAAGGCTAAATCATGATGTTATTCCTTAGGAGGACATTAAGGTGCATTTCTCAACTTGTTCTTCCTTCCTGAGCTAAAGGAGGCCAAAATGATGGAATTTATGAATTTAAAGTAAGGATCCATGAGTGTGAGAGAGTATGCCCTCATGTTCAACCAACTCTCAAGGTATGCTCTACAATTAGTTATTGATTCACGATCAAGGATTAACAAGTGTGTGATAGGTGTATCTAATTTGGTCAATGAGGAATGTCGTACCACTATGTTGATAAATGATATGTATTTGTCCCATCTCATGACTTATTCTGAATAACTTGAGTAGGAGAAGCTTAAGAAGAGGAGAAGTGAGAGATCCAAGAGGGCTCAATTTGAGGGTAGCTTCCAAGATCATGAGGCCGACCGTACTCCAAATGAGAGAGTTGCAAAGGTTGGAGTGGACAGACCCAAGAATCAATGTGAATGTTTTGGTGGACAAGATTCTCCTATATGCAACAAGTATGAAAGGTACCACTCAGGAGATTGCTTATTTGATTTTTGTGCATGTTTTGGATGTGGTGGAATAGATCATAAGTTAAGACATTGTCCATGGGTCCCTAAAAACCATAAGGATGGTCGTCGACATTCTCAACCATACCCCTCTAGGATTCACTAGGCTTGGAATGGTACTTCATAGTTAAGTTGATAGTTTTGATTTTTATGGATCCGAGTTCCACTATTCCTTTCATTATTCCTTTTGTTGGCTAGTAGGCTTATGTGCATCCCGAGTTGTTATGTCAACCTTTGGTGTCTACCACTTGTTAAGCCTATTGTTACTAGAAAGGTCATAGGTATTTTTCCGTGTACATATTGCATTGGGTCTTACCTTGTGACTTGTTAGACTTGATGTGGTAGATTTTAGTGTCATACTTAGGATTGATTTGTTGTATGCATATTTTGTCTCTATTCATTATAGGGCCCATAGAGTTAGGTTCCAACTTCCTAATAAACCCATCCTTGAGTGGGGGCTTGTAAGGTGGTTGTGAAGGTCTAAGTCCATTTCTTATGTTAAGGTACAATTGATCTCTATGAGTTGCATTTATCATCTTGTAAGAGTTATGGGTGTTTAGGGGTGTTGAGCCTATGTTATTTCTATTGAGTTGTTTTTGATGTTCAATGAGTTACTAAAAGTCCTTTTTGATATTTTAAATTTGGGGTGGTGTATTTTGGTTTATCTTATGCATTGGTTGCGTTTATATGTCTCATGAATAGGGTCTTTAAATCCCTACCTTGTTATGCTTGTGGTGGTCTTTGGTGATGATGTATTGGTTTTGTTACGAAAGTGAGGAAGAGCTTGTGAATCATTTAAGGGTGATGTTGTGAATGTTGATGCATATGAGGTTGGATGAATGTGAGGATGGTGGTGCAGTGGTTTTGATGGTTTTGAATCTTCCTTGGCTGAAGGGGTATAGTTAAGCAAGGCTTCGAGTCCGCCTTAATAGAGTTGGAGGTTTTGGGTGAAGAATGACAAGGTGGAGGTTTTATCCCAATGGGGAGATGGTGGTTTATGGTGCCTATGTGGCTATGTATGTTTAAGGTTGACGACTGGGTTAAGGTTTATAGGTTCTTGTAAGGTTGGGGAAGAAATTGATAAGGTTGCATTTGAATTGGAGTCGCTTATGGGTATGAGTATGGTTCGTCTGGTTCTTTATGCCTCTAGATTGATGGGATATGTTAGTGACTCTAGTGCTACAAAAATCTTTGAGGTTGTGGGTGTTGTGGAGGTATTAGATTAAAGGGTGAAAAAATTGATTAATAAGGATGTGCTTTTCCTCAAGGCCTTTTAGAAGAATCGTGAAGTCGAAGGTCCCTCTTAGGAAGTGGAGCGGGCATGGAGGAGCAATATTCGTATCTCTTTTATTCTATTCCATCTTATGATAACATGTCAAGCCCTTTTATAATTCTAAGTCTTATGTTTCATCCTCCAGGTCATTTGTATGCATTCATGTTTGTGTTGACAAATTACTTTTGTTGAGATTTTGAAAATGGTGTTTAAGTGCATTATCGTATTCTTGTTGGGGCTGAGTTCTTCATAATTACTCTTCTTATGTACATTTCTTTGACATTTGGGGACGAATGTTAAGAAGGGGGAGATATTGAAATGCCTCACATTTGCTTAGGGATGCCCCATAATAGTAGTTTCCTTATATTTCAAATTGGAGATATTTAAACACCCTTCATCGTAGCTCGGATACACCTTATGTTATATTTTTTCAATATCTCAAAATCCGTGCAGAATTTTGCAAATCCAACTTCATATTCTTGTTTAGAGGGAAACATTGAGTGGAAAAATGAGTACCTACAAGGTATATTCATCTATGCAAAGAAAATAATTTTTTGGCAAAACTTTGCCAAATAGTAGTTGTCCGCGACCATTCCGCGACGTGGACCTGGAGTGGACCAGTTCAAAAAAATTCAAAAATTACTCTTTTTTACTCAAGGGCAACTGGGTAATAACTCAATACCTATATACATGAAAATCCCTCATTGTTAATCCATTATGAGCCCTAAAAACTAACTAAAAGCCTCTCAAATTGCTCTCTAATCTTCATCAAATTCTCCATCAATTCTCAAGATTTTCAAGAAGTCTTGTTGGAATTCAAAAAAACAAAGTCAAGCCCCAAGTCCCCCTTAAGATTCAAGTGTCCCAATTTATTTTCGAATCTAAAGATTTTATTCAAGCTTTAAGTCTCCATTTCAAATCTTCACCAAGGATACCTCCAAAGTCAAGGTATGTTGGTTTTATTCATGGTTTCCTTTCACCCATGAAGCCTAACCTTCCTTTTTATGAAAATTGCTTTTTACACAACCCAAGCTAAGGCATGGACGTGACACTATGCATGGGAAACCTGAAGGAACCCAAAGAAAGCCTTTAACATATCATTATAGATCCTTGATCGCAGAATCGATAAAATACAACAAAAAATAGTAAACAGGGATAAACGGGGCTAAGGGACAACTTCCATATTATAAACATCAAGAGTCAAGAGAAAGTTAAAGAGCATAGCATAATACAAAACATTTCCAACGACACCTATAAAACTTAGATACTTAGTGGTGGCCAAGACAACCTACCAGGCTCACCCTCATAGTCAATATATACATAAAATAAAGATAGTCTTAGAACATAGTATGAGATCATAAGCATCATCCCCAAATGAAGGACTCACCAAAGTTCTTGAGAGAAGTTGTACTAGCCATGTGGAAGAGAAGGATTAAGCGGGGCTCTAGTTCCTACATGGTAACATCATGCAGTTATAGAGTATGCGTTAGTACGTTTGAATGTACTAAGTATGTAGGATGCAATGTAACAAGAGGTAAGCATCATAACTAAAATGCATAATAGTAGGCAATAGATAACATATTAACAATATTGCATGTATGATCAATGCTTAAGTAAAACATGCTTACATAGAAAATAATACAAGGTGTAAGAAGAGACTAACATTATAAAACCCATAGGTTACAAAGGTACAAACCCCTTTGGTTGGTTGGTGGATCATCACACCCTACTAACCTTGGTGCTTGAGAAACTAACCCCTCAACCTGGTTACGAAAGTATGAACCCCATGATTGGTTGGTGGATACACATACCTTACCACCCCATTGAGGTACTAACCCCTCAACCAGGTTACCGAGGCCCAACCCCTTGGTTAGTATCAAGGTACAATCCCCTTGACATGGTTACCTAGGCTCTTAACCCCCCGAGCAAGGCATGTTAACATTCAAACATTATATAGGAGAATATCATATACATAAATTCCTTTCATCATCATACAGTCAATCAACTCATAAGGCATGCATTGGACCTTTAATTCCTCCAAAATACATTAACCAGATATTTTATCAAACACTTGGAGGGTGTGTAGTGCTAGTGTAAAACCATTAAATTCAAGAGTGTAATCATGCTAGAAAATTTAATGTAAAACCATCAATAGATACTTGGTAACACCCTCAAGCAATATACATCACAACACTTCATCAAATCTCACAGTATACCTTAGATGCATAGCTTAAAACATGCTAAAACAATCATAATTTCATGAAATCCCAACATAGTGTGTAGTGAAATTCATAACTAAGGCCTATGAGTAAATCAATTTTAAATCATCCAATTTGGATAAATGGAAGCTTGGGTATCATAGGTGAAAGGAACCATGAAAGAAACCCATATACTATATCTTGGAGAATTCTTGAAGAAGATTGGAGATGGAGACTTGTAGCTTGAATGAGAACCTTGAGATTTTGATGAATTTTGTTACTTGAAATTTGGAGATATAATATTGTCTAAGTGTTTGAGAGAGTATTTGGGAATGTCTTGAATGATATGAGGGTTAGATAAGGCTAAGTATAGGTATTTTCACGCATGGGAACAGCTAGGCCCAAGACCCAAAGGCCTTGGGCAGGACAAGAAAATAGTGCACAAAATACACTGTAGCACCATGGCGCGTTGCACCAGGGGTGCAGATCGTCACTAAAAATTGCATCTTTTTATTTTCATATTTTGCTATGGTTGCCCATAAATTGGTGTAAGACTAATTTTCCACTAAAGTTTACTCTCTGAACAAGAATATGAAGTCAAATTTTTTATATCGCACTTGGATTTTGAGATATATGAAAATTATGATTCTTGGCACTTTAGAGGCACATTTTCGGCCAATTTTGGGGTTCATTTCAATATCTCTCTGTTGGTAATATTTGACCCCTAATGTCAAAAAATAATATATGAGAAGAGTAATCATAAACAAATCAGCCCCAAAAAGAATGCATCAACATACTTAAAACACCATTTTCAAAATATCAACATAAGTGTAAAATCACCATGAACTTTGTCAATATAGATGTGAATGCATGCAAATGACTTAGTGTATGGAACATGAGACATGAAATCATAGATAACACCAAGAATTAGTACCTTAGGCTTGAGTAGGATGGAGGAGATAAGGGTATTGTTTTTTCATATCTGCTTCAGCCTCCCAAGTAGCACTTTTCACTTGTTGATTCCTCCAAAGGACCTTAACGGATACAATATCCTTGTTCCTCATCCTCTTTACTTGCCTATCAAAGATCTCCACTGGAACCTATTCATATGTCAAGTTTTGTTCAACTGCTCCCATAAGACCAAGAGGCACAATAGCATTAGGATCGCCCACACGCTTCCTCATGAAAGATGGATGAACCAATTCCATTTCACTAGGCAAATCCAACTCGTAGGCCACCTTACGAATCCTCCTTATCACCCTCTAAGGACCCAAATATCTTGGACTTAACTTTTCCTTCTTAACAAATTGAACCTGATCCTTCACATGTGACACTTTCAAATAGACTCAATCACCAACCTCAAGCTCAAGCTCTCTCTTTCTAACATCGATATAAGACCTTTGGCGACTTTGGGCTGATTTTAAACTTTTTCTAATCATACTTACCTTCTCCATAGCATCCATAACAAGATATGGACCCAATAAAGCCATCTCTCTAACTTCAAACTACCCAATAAGTGATCTATAATGTCTACCATAGAGAGCCTTAGAAGGAGCCATTCCGATGCTAGAATAATAGCTATTGTTATATGCAAACTTAATCAATGGAAGATTATAATCCTAACTACCCTTAAGCTCTTATACTTTAGTACTAATCATGTCCTAAATTGTTTGGATTGTTCTTTTAGTTTGGCCATCCTTTTGAGGGTGAAAGTCCATACTAAGCTTTATCTTGGTTCCAAGGCGTCTTTGAAAGGACCTCCAAAAGTGTGAAGTGAATTGTGCACCCACGATCTGATATGATGGACAAAGGAACCCCATGCAACCTCACAAAGTCATGAATGTACAACCTAGCATAATCTTCAGCCCTATATGTAGTCTTAACCAGTTGAAAGTGAGCTAATTTTTTCATCCTATGAACCACAACCCAAATGGAATCAAAACTATTTCTAGTCTTGGTCAACACAACCACAAAATACATACGAATCTCTTCCCACTTCCAAGTAGGAATCTCTATGTCTTGGGTTAGGCCACTTGATTTTTTTTTATGTTCGGCATTTACTTGTTAGCAACTATGACAATCGGTTACAAATTTGGCAATGTCACTCTTCATGCCTCCCCACCAATACACCTCTCCAAATCTATATACATCTTAGTAGACCCGGGCTGAATAGAGCAGGAAGAACCATGAGCCTCATCAAGAATCTATTCGTTCAAGCCATCAACAAAAGGAAGACATAACCTGTTTTGGTACCTAAGGGCAATATCTCCCCCTTGGGAGAAACTCCCTACCTTGCCCCCTTTCACCAAGACCTTAAATTCCAATAAGGAGTGATAAAGATCTTGCTTAGCTTTGACCTCCTCAACCAATGAAGAACTAGAGCTATCAACAATAACAACAACACCATAATCAACCCCTTCCAACATAACTCTCAATCTAGCCAACCAATGGACCTCAACTCCCATTGTCAACACGAGCTAGGCAACCCATAGACACCCTACTCAAAGCATCGGCTACAACATTAGCCTTACTGGGATGACAATGCGTACTCATATCATAGTCCTTAAAAAGTTCTAACCACCTTCTTTGTCTCAAGTTAAGATCTTTTTGAATGAAGACATATTGGAGAATCTTATGATCAGTGAACACAACATAAGCAAGCCGGGCAAGAATCTCATGGGAAGGTATAGCAAGTGGGGGCTGACGGTACGGAAGATTCTCTATTTCAACCATCATCCTTTCCCCAAAAGAATGAAGAAAAAAGGACTGATGGTGGTGGGACCTGTTGGCATAATGCACGCTGGAACGTGGGAATTCGAGGTCTCATGAACTACTACTAAAAACCAACTTGCTTTTGCTTTTGTTTGTGGACAAACTCCGGAATAGGAAGAAAGGATGCTATTGAATCTAATTGTTGAAGGGCATTTTAGCAATTAGACGGAATGAGTCTGAGTTTTCCATATTCCCTGCTCTTCAATGAGATCCCTTTCATTCTTGAATGAGATTTTGAATATTGTTTGCAAATGAAACTATTAAACTTAACGCTGGGTTGTTAATTCTTTATTTGATTTGGACTGCTTGTCTCACCCTTTAAGGTTGAGTGAGTGATGCCCCAAAGGGTATCACGAACGAAGGAAGTCTGAACCCCATACAAATAATGATGCCAAATCTTTAATGTACTTTGAGTTGTCTAGAAGCATAGGCTATCACCTTCCTATTTTGCATCAACACACAACCCAAACAAACCCAAGAAGCATCATAATACACAACGGTTCCCTTTAGCCCTTCTGATAGTGATAGTATAGGAATTGACACAAGCTTATCTTTCAATGTTTGGAAACTCTTTTCATACTCTTCGGACCACATAAATTTGGCTTAATTTCGAGTCAACTTGGTCATAGGGGAAGCAATAGAAGAGAACCCATTCACAAACCTCTGAAAGTAACACACTAAGCCCAAGAAACTCCTAATATTAGATAGGGTCAATAGTCTAGGCCAATTTCTAATCACATCCGTCTTCTTAGGATCCACCATAATATAATCCCCCGATACAACATGACCTAGGAAGATAACCTCTTGCAACCAAAATTTACACTTTTCATATTTAGCATATAACTTCTCTTCCTTCAATCTTTGTAGCACCACCCTCAAATGACCCATATGCTCCTTCTCACTATGAGAATAGATCAAAATATCATCAATGAAGACTGCAACAAATGAATCAAGGTAGGGTTTGAAGACCCTTTTCATAAGATACATGAAGATAGCCGATGCATTGCTCAACCCAAGGATATCACAACAAGCATATAATGTCCATACCTAGTCTAAAAGGCCATTTTGGGAATGTCAAACTCCCTCACCTTCACTTGATGATACCCGGATCGAAGATCAATCTTAGAGAAGTGGGTAGCCCCTTACAATTGGTCAAATAAATCATCAATTCTTTGAAGAGGATAACTATTCTTTAAGTTGTCGGTAGTAAATACACATTCGAAACGACCCATCTATATTTTTTACAAATAACACCAGTGCACTCCATGGTGATTGGGTACGCCTAATAAAACCTTTCTTGAACAAATCTCTCAAATGCTCCTTCAACTCCCTTAACTCTACTGGGGCCATACGATAAGTGGAATAGAAGTGGGTTGAGTATCACGGAAGATGTCTATACAAAACTCTCTCCCTTTCAAGAGGAACACCGGGAAGGCTCTTTGGGTAGACATCAGGGAACTCATTTAGAATTGCAACTGACTCTATAGAAAGGACTTTAGACTCCACATCCCTAACCTTCACAAGATGATAAAGACACCCCTTAGATATCAACGTATGGGCTTTAATGCAAGAGATGAACCTACCCTTGACCACTACATCATGGCTCTCCTGCTAAAAAAGGGTTTATTTGGGAATTCAAATATGACCCTATGGGTTCTACAATCGATAAAGGCATAGTATGCATGCCACAATCCATCCCAAGAAAGATATCAAAATCAACCACATCCAACTCAACAACATCACAAGGTAATATTTTATCTAAGATGGAAATAGGACAATTTCTATAAATCTTCCAAGCAATAATAGATGTACCGAAAAGAATAGATACCTTATATGACTCACACAAAAATTTGGGCTCAGCATAAAAAATTTTGGCAACAAAAGGTGGAAAAAAAAAAGAGTGGCACCTAGGTCAATCAATGCATACACATCAAAATCGAAGACTTTCAATATATCGGTAACAACAATTTGAGAGACACTAATGCATGTTATGGGTATGGAGAGGTTGGTCACAAAAAGATTGAATGTCTTCATAACCGCAACAATGGTAAAGAGGTTTGTCCACAAGGTGCTATTGCGGTTCCTTTAGGAAGGGGTGGTCAACAAAGTGGTGCCCCAAGGCATAATTGGTTTTATACTTTGCATTGGAGGCAAGGGGTTGATGAGATGCCCGACGTTATTACCAGTATATTGAAAGTCTTTGATTTTGATATGTATTCATTGATTGATCTAGGTGCCACTCATTACCCCTCCTCTTTCTCAACTTTTCCTCCTCTATTTGCTCAGTATAGGTCATCTAATCAACATAGCAGACTAACATTCCTCACACACTAAGTTAGGAACACCCATCATAATTTATTCATTCTAGACCTTGGGTCAGCCACTGATGTGCTGTCAAATTATAGCATATTTGGTGACTAAAATAAGGTTTTTGAGGAGAGTTCAAATAGTAGATATTTCTCAATTACATTTTGAAGCTTTTATTAGATTTTTAGAGTAGTTTATTATTCTCTTTGGGAAACCTATTTTGGGGATTACAAATCTTGCTTTATACTCATTGTTGATCAATCAACCTTGTGGATTCGCAACTTATGGTGCCTATCTCCTTCATTGTTATTGGTGAAACTCTAAAATATGTCTACTATGTGCATTTTTATATGTTTTATATTAGCCATGAGTAGGTAAGCACCCGCAACTTGGAGGGGTCGGAAACATGGGTAGTTGACTTGAGATGACTTAGATTTTATGCATATCTATGATTAGAGTTTTTCATATATTACTTATTTCCCTTCATGATTGGAGGGGTCGAAACCATGGCCAACACCAAATGCTGCCTACTATCACGATCCCGACTAAGGTAGTAATAAATAGGAAAAAGGAAATAGATGGCAAGATTCAGTTGATGCTTTCCCGTCTAATAAACCAAATCTGACAAAGGTGAGGTTGACTGAGATAATAGGTAACGGTTAGTTGGTATGCCATGGTGGCTGACCAAGCGTCATGGTGAAATTGACCTTCACCTTCACAAGAGGGTAGGAAGAACCCAAGTTACCATCCTGCATATGATTCACCAATCCTAGTTATGTTATCTAGGGTAATTGAGTCAACAAGCAATGGGAAACACAAATTCCCAAGTTGTCCCCAAAATTGAGTGTTTTCCTAGATTTTAATTAGTGTTTATTTTATGTTGTCTTTGAATTACAACAAACCCCCCCATCTAGAGATTGTAGTTATAGATACTAGGAATGATTAGTAGTGAAATCTTATAGTCAAGTCCAATATTCCCTTTGGATTCAACCCTAACCTTGGTTAGGTTGAATACTAATAAGGACCACTTTTTTATTGGAGAGTGACCATCAACATCAAAAATTATGGAACCATTATCGAGGAATACAACTAGGTTTTGATTTGAATTCACTATTTATTAATTCTAGTGTTGATTTCTATAGTTTCTTGTATTTTACCTTTTTTGTTTGTTTTTCTTAGTAATTTTAGGAACAAGTTGGCTGGCACTATGACTGAGTAGAAGCTTCACATTGCAACCAATTTGTTGGAAGATTTAAAGAGGTGCGCCCTATTTCATAGTAAAAAGTTTGAGGTTCCCTAAATTCATCTACAAAATTTTAATCAAATGCTGAGGGAGGTCCTTGGGATAAAATATTATGTTTGGGAGGCTATGGATCTCTAAGTTTTCCCAATAACTTTGTGGAATGAAGCTTCAGAATGGTGGTCAATCCTCCCATCTGATGTTTGCTCAAATAAGGGGGAGGTACAGAGAGTCTTCCTTAGGAACTTCTATAGAGAGTCCAACAAGAAAAAGCTATAGAACAACATCTGTAACTTTAAAAGAGTGCTAAGAGAACCTTTGCTAGTGGCTTGGTTGAGATACAAGCAGTGTTTGGCAGCAAATTAAAACTATGGTCTAACTGATGATGAATTGGCGGCTAGCTTCTATCAAGCACTAACTTTGGAACTACAAGGACAGGTTAATGTATTGTTTGGAGGATATTGTTGCAAGTTTATCAGGAGACCATTTAATGAGATAATTGAGATTATGGACAAGCTATCCGCAGTTGCACAAGTCTACCAACCCCTTCAAGGACAAGCCGGACCAACTACTAGTCCACCTACGGGAGCCTCTAGTAAATCAAAAAATGAAAAAAATATGGCACATTGGACAAGGATACCCCATAAGCATTATATCATTCATAAACTAACTCAGATTGACCATATTGTTGAACAAGTTCTGACCAAGATAACTGAGCATGATGACATCTCCAAGAATATAAAGTTTAACATCCTCAAATGTAATTACAAAGTGGAACAACAAACTATATTGATGCAAAGTATAGGTAATAGGATTGAGCAGCTCGCTAAGCAACTAAATGTAGTGCAAGGTGAACAAAGGAAATGTAGAAGAAGCAGTAATGGATCCCATAAGGAAGTTTGAGTATTCATAAATGACTGAGTCGCGCAACGACAATAAACAAGGAGTTTCTTGTGAGGCAACCCAAGTATCTTTTGTGCGTTATTTTATTTTAAGACATTTTATCATATTTTATTTGTTGATTAGTAATTTATTAGTGTATTTAAATTGTTAAGACTTTGAACCAGTTGCATTAATTGGTATTTTGGTGTATTTTAAATGATAGGTTGCACGAACAAACCAAAAGCTAAAGAATTGATAAATCATGCTTTAAGGCAGCTTCTACGAGCAGGACTACGAGTCATAGTAAATATTACAACTCGTAGTCAAGCCTCAAAGAGAGATAAAATGAGTATCAAAAGGTGGCATCCACACTGCAAACCAACCTTATGATTTATAGTATCTCCTACGAGTCATAAGTAGGGTTCGTAGTGCTCAGGTATGAAATCAAAATTTTTCTAACTGTTGGGTTGACTATGAGTCCAGGACTCACAAGTCGTAAGACATCATAGGACTCGCATTAAGGATCTCGTAAGACTAATTTACAAAATTATAAAGGATGAACCATTTTGAATTTTAAGAGATTTGTGCCTCTTGGCTATTCATGCCCCTTCTTAAAGCGCCCCCTTTTAGTTTTTAACTTCCCCTATCATTCACTATCATTATTTCATCCACCTTTAAATTTTCACCCATTAAAGTTCCTCAGAAATTGAAGTGTGCACCAAGAACTCTGCTGATTTTTGTTCTTATCATCCATTCATTAATCTGGTAAGTTTTCGTGATTAAAATTGGTTTAGCTTTGAATAAGCTCTTATCTGATGGATGCATGGATGAATGTCTTAGGAGCACAGTCATGTGAAAATAATTGTAAAGTATGAATAATGTGACATGAAAGTGTTTTGTTCCTTGTAAAGGACTCTTGGGGTCTGTCCTTGCTTCGTGAATGATCTTATGTTTTGTTGCGTAATTTATTAGTCATTATCATACGAAGATTATGTAGGACTGAAATGGTGGATTGAGGGGTGTTACCATTTTACTTTCAAATATATGATGATATTGATACCTCTAAAGGAATTTAGAACTGTTAAGGGTTGATTACTATTTTGTTTCGTTATGACTAGTAATGAAGGATGTTTAGATTTGTCGCTGTGTCATCTATGCATTTGTGTTTTAAACTTATTTTCTTACTTTAGTTGTTGTTAGTCTTGATGGAAAAGTTGTATATATCTAAGATGCTTTTTATTTTCTGCTATGATGACCTACTACAAGTCATAGTTTGCACTACAAGTTATTGTGACCCCTCGTAGAAAGCAACAGTCATTTAGGGTGCCTTATCATTTTCCATGTGATAAATACCTATAACTCATAGCACCAGCTATGGGTTGTAGTGGTGACCTTATAACCCTGATCTAAATTCTCTACCTGACTCTAAAATGAGCTATGAGCATAGACTACGACTTGTAGGCTCCTGTACGTGTCATATGTATGCCTCGTAGCTTATTCTACAATGTTTTTTTAATTTTATGGGTTAGTTCTACAATGCGAAAGTACAACTCTTTGCTTACCCTGTGAGATGTATCTGTACCTCATATTTGTAGCGTTGCCCCTGGTTCAAGTTGTTTTTACTTTAGTAATTGTATTATTTTTGTGTAGTTGTTTCATTTGATACTTGCTAGCTAGAACACAATGTCTTGGCGCTCATGCTTTAACATTATTGCAGAGAAAATGTCTTCAAGAGGATGGTAGAGTGCTACTTTTGTTTCAGTTCATCGCCTAAGAGATTAATCCTCTGAGGAGGAGCAATTAACAGAGGAGATGCACGTGTACCCTGATTCAGCGGAGAATGTGCCATTGGCACGAGAACAATCAACTAGAATAGTGATAGAAGTGGACAACCCCTCCCAGTTTTATGAGGATGGTAAAGAAACTGAGTCAGATGATAATGACTCAACCTCTAATGTAGATTCTTTTGAGGTGTCTCAAGCTCATACAAAAAAGACTGTTCCTCCACAGTCTGATGATTGAACGTACACCGTCACCTCCACCGACCCTCAAAACACAATGTGATGTGTTTCAGGCATGAAATAAATCTAAGATATGGGACTAGAACTTAAGGGTGAAGGGAGGCTAGTGTGAATATTTCATGAGGAGTCGAGGCTAAAAGAAACAGTGTTAAAAGGCCTGCCATGTTTTGAAGCTGGCATTCACCGCCATAGATTAGGATGGTTATCACAAAGGTTGGGAAAGTATGCTCCTTACTTGGTCAAGGAATTATATGCTTCATATTATGCCTCTTTACATAACAAGATTTCGAGGAACATGAAGCCCATTGATGCACTATGGTTGAGTGAAGTCACAGTCAGGGGCAAGATAGTCAACATATCAAAAGCGCCTAGTCAAAGGGTGCTATTAGGGCTGAATTATGTAGCCTTACTCTCCATAGAAGAATACAACTATAGGATGACAAACATGAGGACATTTGTGACTAGAAAGGACATAAGGGCTAGGATAGAGCTTCTACGATGGATCGCTTGCCAAATTTGTGAGGAGAGTGTTGAGCTGATGTGGCTCACAAACCACATAGATCCTATCGTAAAAGCACACCTCTTATTTTGGGCAAAGTTCTGGTGGTCCATTGTCCATTGGCGTATTAGGCCAACTTTTACAGATAATGTGATCACCCTCGAGAGAGTGGTAATGTTGGACTACATCCTAGCTGGCTATGCTATAGATTAGGCCTAGATTATTCTGGAGTAGATTCACAAGGATGCAGCTCGGACGAGCACCTCACTGTCATTTCTAGTGTTGATTCATCGACTATGCAGTGCAACAGGTATTCCTATTGACCCTCATCGGGACCCTCATATAGAGGCCACATGCACTTTGGATCCTAGCCAGATAAAGACTAATAAGAACATGGTATCCTTGCCACGAGAAACTCTTCCAGCTATCCTAAAGCCATTCCCAATTAAACCTCAAATGCCAGGGTCACCTCCAACTACCACCGGCACTACTCAAGCTACTACAAAGCCCACACCTGTGGTCAAAATCGAGTCTACACCATAGTTTAGCACTCTGGAACTAGTAGTATCTGCTTTTCAGGTTGATCATCTTTTCTCTGCTGTTGCATTTCAGGATCTATTATATAGGGTTACTATAATAGAGGGGTGGCTATGAGAGCTGTTAGGGTGTGTCCGACCATTACTTGATCAAACGTTTTGGGACTATGAGGAGAGGATAAAGGCATATGTTCGTGATTTGGTTGATAATATAGTCCTAGCAGTAGATGCCTGGGTAAATGCATTTGAGGCCTGAGTTCAAAAGAGTCTTGAGGGGATAGGCATGTCGATGCAAGTATAGTTACTGAGGAGTTGGCCAAACTCAAGGCTAACTTATTATAGATTTTGGCAGCACCAGTTCTAGGATCGGAGGAAGCACCGATGGGTAATGAGGCATTTGATTGGCTCACCGATCATTCATACACCAGAGGGAAGAGCCTTCTAGAGCATGTTGATCCAGAACCGACCCCAAAGAGGCCAATACCTAAGGAGGAGGAGCCCATACCTGAGGAGTTGGTGCAGGAGTCTTTTTTATTATCGACTCTTCATAAGGATCGAGCACAACACACCCTACCTGGAGAGTGTACTTTTGGCACTACAACAGAGGAGGAAAGCCAGCCCTAGGACCCCACAGATCAGCCTAAGACTAGTGCTTGACGCACCTTGATGTTTGACTTCTTTTTACTCCAGTGCTCATTTTGTTATGATTAGATACTTTATTTTCTTTTCAGGCAATCTTTTTTTTTTTTTTGGTTTTTGGTTGTGTTTAAATATGTTTATGTTGGATGTTATTTTTACTTCTACTTTGGATGTTTGTTTTTGGTTTTTAATGAATGTATATATATATATATATATATATATATATATATATGTCTATGTTATTGTGTTTT
>JAOTQJ010128782.1:0-10269 GCA_025642045.1 Solanum sejunctum | reverse complement strand
AGGTTAAAGCTTTGCTCAGCTAATGTTTTCTTGTTTGACTTTATATGCTGAAAACTGTAAGAATGGTGATATAACATAACAAAAGAGTTGATGTCGTTACACCAATGATATCTATATATTTACAACAGAATTGCTCCATGGAGGCAACACTCTATGGAAATAATTATGCTTATCGACCTTGTATAGCGGAGGGATTTAAAATTAAATGTTAACTATCCTTCTTCTCTCTTACCTCACTGAGTTCAATATATTCTAGATTTGGTATAAATACTCATTTGATGCCTATTAGGTCTAGCCTATTTGCTTGTCTCGCTGCCTTCATATTTCAGTTAGGATCTTATATGTTTGGACTAATCTTTCTAGTAATTAGCTGATTTTCTGCGTCAATGAAATGGTCTAGGGAATCGCTGAACCAGATACAGAATGTTACGGTACTCAGTAGATACAAGAGTAAAGTTGGCACTGCATCTGTGTCTAATTCCATCTCTACAAAGTAAAGTGATTTTACAGCCAACAATACATCTATTAAAGTGCGAATCCATGAGAGATTCATTCCTTGCTCATTGCTTAAGGTCATATTCAATACCGTTGAGTTGCTACAATGGTATGACCTTAAAGCCAATGTATAACACCATCTTGGATGCAGAGTCTTTCATTCTTGAGATATCAAGGAAGCATGGGATGATAACAACGTGATCATTAATTGGGCAACTGTTAAGGAGATGGAACACTGGCAATCGAAGCCATTATGTGATCTTTCCACCTGTTCGTGAAAACTGTTTACAAGTAAGGCAACTTATGTGTACATGCACATGAGTCATATATTTTCTATCTTTATCAATAAGTTTATTATATTTGCATGTCTACTTTAAAAAAAAAAATTCTAGATTTATATATACTTCAAATGCAAAGCAATGGTTTTGGTTAAACCTGCCTAACTGTATTTGTCACAGAACAGGAGCCTAGGCTTTGTTCCTTGACCTTCTTATACCTTTTAATACATGGGGCCCCCTCAGTTCTAGGTAGCAGTAGAATTGATTTACTCAGATTTCCTTTCATGTTCACTTTTCATAATAAAATCTTTTGTTCTCATATTCAGATTTTATTTCAATGGGCTGTAACAGTTCTGATGATATTCCACTACCTGATCTATTGTAAGACCCGCTGCAAATTGTATTTCTATTTCTGATACCAAAGATAGATTATAGTACAAAGTCTAGTTTTTTTCTTTAAATAAGTCCTAAAGTGTTGAGGCCAAAGGGAACAATTGGGCGTTGGTAAACACGAACTTTAGAGAAAAAAATTTCTTCTATTTCTTATAAGAATAGATTACAAAATAACTCTCAAGCTCAAACTTTTCTAACACTCTTTCTTGATATTTTTTTAGGTGTGTTTAATGAAGGAGCTCAACAGTTCCTTTTATAGGGGAAATTATACCCCCATAGATGTCACTGGTGATATCACAAGGGGTATAATATTCCATAATGGCAGGTTCAGCAATGGTGGCTGGAACAATGGCTGGTTCAACAACGGTGACTGGACTTCTTCAATTCTCTCCCTCCAGCCATATCTGGAACAAGCATCCTAACTATATCTTTGCATAGCTCTAACTTCTCGAGTCACCACTTTCGTCAACATGTCAGCTGGATTCTCCTTTGTATAGATATTTACTATTTTCAACAGTTGCCGATCCATTACCTCGCCTTGTACCCTTGACTTGCCATACATGAGTCAAACTTCTTGTACCATTGCCTAGGTGCCTACTTCAGACCATACAAGCTTTTCATCAGCTTGCATACGCGGTTATCTCTCGAAACCTCAAAACCTTTCGACTGTTCCACATAGATTTCATCTTCTAAGTCTCCGTAAAGAAAAGCTGTCTTTACATCCATCTATTCAAGCTCCAAGTTCATAATTGCGACCATTCCAAGTATGACTCTAATTGAAGTCATCTTGACTACTGGTGAAAATATCTCGCCAAAGTCAATCCCTTTCTTCTGTTGGAATCCTTTGACTACAAGCCGTGCTTTGTATTTCACCACATTTCCACTGCCATCCTTTTTCAGCTTGAACACCCATTTAATTTTTAGAGCCTTCTTCCCTCGTGGAAGTTCTACGATCTCATAAGTCTGATTTTTCTGCAGATACTCCATTTCATCCTTCATTGTGAGAAACCACCTTTCTTTGTCCTTATGAGATACTACTTCATGGAAACTCTTTGGTTCTCCATCTTCAGTAAATAGACGGTACTCGAATTTTTGATATCTTCTCGATGGAATCCGACCTCATTTAGATCTACAAACTTCTGGAACAATCTAGGGAGATCCACCATCATCTTGGCCTTGTGATGGTCCTGGAACGTCTGCCAAATGGGGTTGTGGCTCCCCTGATCAGCATCGTTACTTTCCTCATTGTCTTCTACTTCTGGCATATCTTCTGGCACAACATCACCATTTCTCATGAATGGTTCTGTTGCTGCTTCTGGCATTTGATCTGCAATATTTGTCTTTTGAGACACTGTGGGTTTTTCAATTTCATCAATTGTTTGACTTTTATGAAAAACCACGTCCTTACTTCTGATAACCTTTTTCTCCTTTGGATCCCATAACCTGTATCCGAACTCTTCATCTCCATAGCTAATGAAAATGCATGGAGTGGTCCTTACATCTAGCTTCTTCTTGAGCTCCTTTGATACATGTACGTATGCCAAACACCCAAATACTCTCAAGTAAGAGTATGATGGATCCTTTCTAGACCAAAATTTCTCCAGAACTTCAAAATTCAATGGTACTGATGGAGATCAGTTGATTAAGTAACAGGTGGCTCTAACTACTTCTCCCCAGAATGGCTTTAGTATCTTAGCCATACTGAGCATGCTCTGAACACGTTCCATGATTGGTCGATTCATTCTTTCAGCTACATCGTTGTGTTGAGGGGTGCATGGGACTATTTTCTCATGTCGGTGCCATATGATCTGCAATAGGCATCAAACTGCCTGAAAGAGTATTCACCTCCATTGTCGGATCGAAGACACTTCAACTTCTTTCCTGTCTCACGTTCTACCATGACATGGAATAGTTTGAAGTAATCAAACACCTGGTCCTTCATTTGCTAGAAATACACCCATATCTTTTGAGAAGCATCATCAAGGAATGTCAGAAAGTATCAGTTGCCACCTAGTTATTCAACCTCTAAGGGACCACAAACATCAGAGTGTACCAGACTGAGTAACTCTAATCTTCCCATTGAAGAGGAATTAAATGAGACTCTATGCTGATTACCAAACAGACAATGATTGCAAGAATCTAGTGCAGCATCCTTGTCGACATTGATAAGCTCCTTCTTCATTAGGGTAGACAACCCTTTCTCACTCATATGGTCGGGTCTCTGGTGCCATAGATTTTGAGAAGCCTCTTTTACCGCTACATTGAGGCTCTCTATGATTATCTTCACATGAGTCTTGTCTAACATGCCACAAATATGTCCTCGAGTGACTGTCATAGCGTCTCTTAACAACTTCCATGTGCCTTTACTGAAATGACTATCATAGCCCTGTTTGTTAAGAGTTATACCTGAAAGAAGATTCATCCAAAGATTTGGCATATGGCGAACATCCTTCAAAGTGATTGTACTCCCGAAACTTGTCTTTATCTGGATATCACCAATTCCTACAATCCCAGAGGAACTGGAATTCCCCATCTTTACAGCTCCAAAGTCTCCAGCTCTATATGTTGTGAAGTATTCCTTATATGGAGTAACGTGGTAGGATGTTGCAGTATCTACCACCCATTCCGTATCTTCTTTTGAGATGTGACGGCATGTCTCATCATGGGTTGAACAATAAGCTACATCTTCAAGAATAGTAACTAATGTTTCTCCACCCTTGTTCTTCGGCTGCGAACTACTCTGGGCTTGCTCCTGCCTCTCCATTTGTCTTTGCTACTCTTTTGTTGCCTTCCCCGGTTCTTTGTGACAAGGGCATGGGTCTGATCTATGCCAATGTCCTTTCTCCTTGCCTCTTCACTAAATAGAGCATCCTTGACCATTGACATGGTAAGTTTGCCATTTGGGGCTGAGTTGCTAAGTGATACGATCAGCGTTTCCCAACTATCAAGAAGGGAACTGAGTAGTAGCAGTGCCTAAACTTCATCGCCAAGTGGCATCTCTACAGATGACAACTGGGTGACCAAGCTCTGGAACTGACTGGTATGCTCGACAACTGAAGCTCCATTTTTAAGCTTCATATTGACTAAACGCCTCATCAACAGAGCTTTATTCCAAGCGGTCTTGGCCTGGTACATGTCCTCCAACTTCTTCCAGAGGGCATATGCGTTTGTCTCTTGTGCTACATGGTGGAAGACACTATGACCAATCCATTAATAGATTTGACCTATATTTTTTAGGTTTGATTTCTTCTATCCTGACTCCTCGGCAAAATCAGGATTTTCACCTTTCAATTTGATGGGATCAAATAAATTTTACAACTTAGGAGATCTTCCATCCGAGGTCTCCACAACATGTAGTTAGTGGCAGTGAGCATAATCATGGCTCCGAAAGATGATGTTGACTCTTCTGTGGTTATTATCACCTTGCAATAGTTTAATTCACAAAAATGATGTTGGATCTTGAAAAATGGAGCTCACCGTTACGTCCGGAACGGTCAAAAAGGTGGAATTGGCACTTCGGGTCCACAATTCCACTATTAGGAAGAATAATAATTTCAAAAATTTTAGGGATCAAACTATAATATCAGAAAGATTAAAGGTCAAACTGTAATTTCAAAAAGATCAGGGGGATAATCTAACATTTTCTAAAAGTTAAGGGACCAAATTAAAATTTTTAAAAACTTGAGGGGTCAATTTACAATTTTTAAAAATATTGCAGATTCGGCTACGCATAGTATTTCTGGTCGACTTCTCCATCATTCTCCAGTGAACAGTGTCGTAGTCTACGACAGAACTCCGGTGAACAGTATCTCCATCACTGACAAAATTCTAATAGAGTTGATCGAACTTTGACTGCGATTTCTCTGCTCGTTTAAACTCTGATTAGGTCACCGTTTAGTGCATTGGACTCTGTTCGATGAGACAAATCTAATGGTGCAGTCCGAAATAGATTTTGAACAAAGCTTAGAAAACTCGATGAACAATCTCCAACAAAACTCTGGTGAACAGTATCTATCACAAAAAAAAACTCGACCAACGCTTTTGACTTGGCTCTGATACCACTTGTTGAGGCCAAAGGGAACAATTGGGCATTGGTAAACATGAATTTGGGAGAAAAAAATTACTTCTATTACTCACAAGAATAGATTACAAAACTCTCAAACTCACACTTTTCTAACACTCTTTTTTGGTATTTTTATTTAGGTGTGTTTAATGAAGGAGCTCAGCAACTCCTTTTATAGGAAAAATTATACCCCCATAGATATCATTGGTGACATCACAAGGGGTATCATATTCAACAATGGCAGGTTCAACAATGGTGGCTGGAACAATGGCAGGTTCAACAATGGTGGCCGAAACAATGGCAGGTTCAACAATGGTGGCCGGAACAATGGCAGGTTCAACAATGGTGGCTGGAGCAATGGCAAGTTCAACAATGGTGGCTGGAACAATGGCAGGTTCAACAATGGTGGTTGGACTTCTTCATGAAGTTGAGGGAGAATTAGTTTTGTAGGTCACTAACAATTTTATTACTTTTATTTCTTTTCATAAGATATCTTCATTATTACACATAAGAGATAAGAGAAGACTATTTTCTTCTATTCAATTTATAAACATCCAAGAGATCTCATTTTCTCTAAAAAGAAGAGGTTGATATAGTTACTAGCATAAACATTACTTCTCCCAGTTTCAAAATAAAAATGGATGGTCTAAGACTGAGGGCTTCTTATTATTGTCATCATCTTTATTTTGGGTGTGTCTTTATTCATCCATATCAGAAGCGCCAAAGAAGAATAGGGAGGAAAGATGAAATTAAATAACAAAAAGGGAAAATAAGTGAGTCTGCTCATATTATTGTAATCTAGCAGAACATTTATTATTATACCCTCGAAAGCATTGAAACCGTTCATATTATTGTAATCTAGAGGAACATTTATTAATGTACCCTCGAAAGAATCGAAACCTAATTTTAAGAGGGAAAACCTGAAAATTTACACAGATAAGACAACCCCAATCCTACTCGCACACTTTGAAATTTTTTCCTAATCTGCACAAAAACTTAATTTCGTTTTGAAACGTCGGTGATGTAGTTGGTGAGTTTTGAAGAGCTCATTGATAGATGTCTCTGACTCTGCTGCATGATTTCCACTTTTCGTATAATCTCTTTTTTATCTCATATTTTTGTCCTTTATATAGTGGATCTGGGTCTACTTTTTTGGTGTTCATGCACTTCCCTACTAAGCTTCCTTTCTTTCAGGCAAGTCCAATTACAAATAAACGAGAAGGTCGGTCCTGTCCCATGGGTTAGGTGCTTAGCTGAAGGTGGAAGTCCATGCTCGGCTCACAGATCGTATTTAATTTTTCAATAGTGTACGTTTTGGATAAGTAAAAGCAATAGACATTAACAGATAAATTAGCATGAAATAAAGAAGGATAAGGAGAAAGAACTTAAGTAATTATCCTTCGTTCTCTTAATTGAATTACAATTAAACTCGACCCAATCTTTTACTAAAAGGATTGAGCCGAATACAACTAAGATTCTATTGCATATATTTTGATCAAGATTTGAAATACAAAATCTAGAAAACTAAATAAAAATCTAAGACTCAAATCTTTATATTGTTGTCTTGGATCCACAATTAATCGTACGGACCCTTATGATTGATATATTCTTTTCTATCCTATAGTTTGTGCTTTCTCCCAATCAAGCTAAGTATTACAACTCTTTTTACCCATCCTGTATATTGTCCCCCTTGTCATATAATTTATTAGTTTTTCTTAGATTTTAGATCGTTAGATTAAAATGTTCAAACAAAGATTTTTCATTTATAAATCGCAACATTCTTTTCTTTCAACCCCTATTTAT
Source organism: Solanum sejunctum (assembly GCA_025642045.1). NCBI lineage: Eukaryota > Viridiplantae > Streptophyta > Magnoliopsida > Solanales > Solanaceae > Solanum > Solanum sejunctum. Next base: position 3,237 of record JAOTQJ010128782.1, on the reverse strand, counting down.
ATTTTGACCAAAAGCGTGTTTCCTTTTCTATCTAGTGATAGCTTTTGGGTTTCTTTTGGATAATCGATCAGAGGAGCTCAAGGAAGTGGTGAATTTCGTATTAAAGGTAGGTTGGCTGTGCTTGGATCTCCTTTTCTCTTTTAAACTTAAAGCTTGGTTTCAAAATTGCAGTGCTAATCTTGTTCTTTGTGTGCTGTGAAAAAAGGAAATGGTTTCCCTCTCTCGTGCTTTTGTTTCTGAGGAGGAACACAACAAAACCCTTCTTGAAGTTGGAAAAGAGCTGCTTCAACAATCCCCATCTTCTAAAGAGGAGCTTCTGGAGAAACTTGATGTGAGAGCCTTTTCTTTTCTATTTCCATCTGTTTACCTGCTTACCTACAAAGTGAAAAGTGCATAACGACCAAGGGTTTCAATTTTGTCTATGAGATTTTGAAAAATTATTACTGACTTCCTCAAATGGTTTGAAATTTGTTTCTGGTTCTGGTCAACAATTGATAATTAATCCTATGATGAAATTTTAGTAGTTTAGTTGGTTTACCACCTAATTTCACCTTATTAGTGAGGGTTTGATTCCCATCTTGTAAAAATGATCCTCTTTTGTGTATGTAATGTAGATTGATCATGGTTTTCATCAGCTGAAATTCCTATAAGCAGTTCTAGTGAAAGATCATCTCCTATGAGAGGTCTATTTCTTTTCAAGGACAGTCTAGTAATTAAACGATCTGTCTATGATTGCTTCGCTTTAGCATAGATAGAGGGGTCAAAGTCTAGATAAGGGAGGCTGTAGGTTGATTCACTGAATCTCTGAAATGGGCCGAAATGGATAATGGGTTCCATACCAACGACCGCATCTAGTTTGGGATTGAGTTGCATTTGATTGATATTCTAGGAATTATATGATTGCTTGGAGAAGACCATGGCCGGAAAGTCCTCATCAGAAAAAGAAGTTACAAACTCTAAAGTTTTGTGATTGCCTCTCAGCCCTTGAACCAGTTTGTGATACATACTCTGATTATTATTATCCTCCAGCTATAAATTATCCATTTCGTGCCATGTGTGGGTATGTATCCTCTTTGACCAAGAGGATAAGTGGAATTTTTCCATGTTTAACACTATAAAGTATTCATGAAATCAGTAATGTCTGAGAACTCTATCATCTAATAATATATGCTCGAGTTTGTAGATGAACCTTGTTAGCAAATAAAGCTGTCACCTTGGCTTCTCAAAACAATACAAGAACATCCTTTCACTTGTAATTTTGATCCCACGTTTGTGTAGATATGGGATTGTGGGGGTTAGGTATTCGCCCTAAGGAAGTATTTAGGTTTTTAGAGGAAACAAATGTGATACATTATCCTTCAATGAATATTAAACCACATTGCCTGGTTCTTAAGTTTCTGAACTTTGTTGTTTGTTCATTGGGTTTAACTTTCTGATTTATTAAGGGAAAAGAACAGCATGTATGGTTCCCCGGCATAAGTTATGATCTAACCTATTAGCTGGAACTAGACTGTGATATCTACTATTATCAACATGTTCCTTGCACATAACTAGGGAAGAATGATCAGTCAACAAGATCAATCTTGAATCATGTTTCTTCTGGAGGAGCTTGGCCTAGCTTTTTTTCTTGCGCTTTTAACTTAATTTTATCATAGATTAGGATTTCCGTGTGTCATTGCTTATTCACTTGACCTGGAAGTCAATTATCTAAATGTGTTTGTTTACTTTTTGTTGTGTAAAAGACATACTCAGGCTTCCTGGTGAATGAAAGGACATAAAACTGTGAGAGATAGATGGAGAGATGTTTGACCTTGTGATGTCGTCAAGCTTTATTTATTCTTTAATTCCAGATCTCATGATCTAAACTTCATGTGCTATCTAGAGAAGCGTTTCCATTATATTTGACATGGTTCAATCACTTCTTTCTGGTATATGCAATTTTCAGAAGTTAGAGCATCTTTTGTCAATGGTGAAATAAATTCCGCCTGCATTGACGCAAGATGCTTTTTGGCCTGCAATGGAAGCACACTAGTTGCAGATGGACTTCTACGGCATCCTGGCATAGATGTAAAGGTGTCAGTTGCATCTTGCATCAGTGAGATCATGAGAATTCCGGCTCCAGATCAACCATATGATGATACCAGACTTAAGGCAAGTGCAACTCAGACAGCTTTCTTTGCCTAAATTGGAAGTCAGTCTGGTTGCTAGTCTTTCTTCTAACGAAGATCTTTTTGCTTTGTAATTAATGGTTCTGATTCTGTAGTAGTTATGCATCTGTCTTTTTTGGAAATGTGAATTGCATTTATACATACTTATAGTTGTGTTTTTTTCTCAATTGGCAGACAGGATTTTTTTGAGCTTGCAGTGCTGGCATTTGGGAAATTGTCTTGCTTGGATGGTTGCTGTTATTCAAAGGTTGTTTCAATTATTGACGTTCTTGCGAAGTGCCGAACATGGGTGCTGATGTTGGATCTCCAGTTAGATGCATTGATTGTTCAGATGTTTCAACATTTTCTGAAGAGTATAAGGTATATTTCCAAATATGTTATACGTATTCACAATTTTCTTAAAGGAAAGAGGTATTGAGACGAGCCACGTGGGTGTAACTTCGCTGGTATTTTATCTTTTATTATTGTTCATTTATTTCTAGTCATATAATTTGTGCTCTGTCCTTGCCACAAGTTAAGTGTTACTTTTCCCTTGTTTTCCTATTTTCATTTTCTTATTTGCATTGGGACAAGAAAAGAACTAAAGTACAAATTGTCAACCTAAAGAGCAGTACGCTCATGAATAAGCTGAGAAATTGCTTGTGACTACTGGCTACTGCTTAGCGTTTTGTCTTGGTCAATTTCTGTTTTAGGAGATCTTTTATATGGGTGCCTCAGCAGTTGCATACTTGCATGTCCTTGAACAATTGCTCCAGCTGAGAACAAGCAATCCGTATGCCTTCTTTGAATATAAATGGTTCTAGTTTGAATTGATTTGGCCTTTGAAGGTGATCAATTGATTATGTCCAATTCAAAATATGTTGAGCTAGTAAAATGGGAGTGGGAACGTTGAGAAGAACAATGGTGATATACGGTGTTGCTTTTCTTCTTGTCTATTTTCGCAACATGGAGTAAGTTGGGATGTTGGTATTTGTGGATATTTTTGCTTACTTAAGCCTCCAAGGATTAGCTCAATAGGGGCACCGGTTGAGGGATTTGTGTCTTGGGTCACAAGTTTGAGTCCTTTCCC
>JAOTQJ010128771.1:0-10270 GCA_025642045.1 Solanum sejunctum | reverse complement strand
CATGATATACATATAGCTTCACCACCTCAAGACCTCCAATCCATCAAACTAAAGTTCAACCAAGATCACAAGACAAGACCTTATGCAACAAGAATATGGAGCAAACCTCACAAACCCTTCTAGCACCAATAGTATCACATAACCAAATTTTACTAGCAACAAGGAATAATAAAAATAAATAATGACTCCCAGAATATCAAAGCATGCGCAATAAAATCAAGGAAAACCTTTAACTTACTAGTAGCATCATGGGGCACACCATTCTCTCTTTGCTATCTTTGAAGAGCATAGAACCGATTACGTTTTGGAGCACCCCCTTGATCAACATCACCAGCTTTACCCTTATTTTGAGCATATGGGCAATCCGAGATTTTGTGGTCCATTTAACCACACCCAAAGCATGTACTCGTGTTCCTCCAACATATACCACCATGTTTCCATCCACATGTTGGGGATCTAGGATGAGTCAACCCATCATCTCCTTGGCGCCTTGGGTTTAGCACCCCACCCCTAACAACTTTCTTGCTTGGAGCATCATCGGACTTTAGACCTTGGGAACTACCATCCTATCGAGCCCTTTTGGCCTCATTACTCCTCCTTTTCCTTAACTTTCCCCCCTCCATTTACTTAGCATAAGTCATCAGCCGAGACAAATCCATATCTCTAATCAACATAGCAGAAAGACATTCTTCACTTACCAAATCACAGATGCCCATCACAAACTTGTTCATTCTAGCCCTTGGTTTGGCAACCAAGTGAGGAGAATACTTAGAGAGTTTGTTGAACTTGAGGGTGTACTCCCTTACACACATTTATCCTTATCTCAAATTCATGAATTCCACCAATTTGGCTTCCCTACCTTAAGACGGATGAATCGACTAAGGACAACCGCCTTGAACTCCTCCCAAAGTACTAAATTGTTGATTCCCTTCTCCTTCTTCCAATCATTATACCATATTTATGCCACCATTTTAAGATGGTAGGCCACCAACTCCTTCTTATCTTTCAATCTAATACCATGTTGGCCAATACCTTATAGATCTCATCAATAAACTCTTATGGGTATTCATCCTCCTTTGACCTATAAAACTCCAGTGGGTTTATCCTCATGAAGCCTCTCACCCGAGAGGCCCATGTAGGAGCATGAGGGGCTTGGGCCCCTTGATTGGATTGATAATCCACAAGGTGTACAAGTAAGGTGAGAGCATCCTGAAGTTCCCCATCGGATGGTTGCTCCTTAGGAGCGTGGGCCCTTTTTCCTCTTATATTGGGCATTATATAGCATAGTAAAGACCAATCATTAAGGGGGAAATAATCTTATTTCAACTCTATAGCATGACATTGACCATCAAGAAGGGAAACATCTCCTAAAACATCTCAAAGCCTCCTACTTATAGTCGTGGTACAAAACACAACCATGAATAAGATTCTGATTGACGCGGTGTGTTAGACTCCGAGGATTAAAAACCTAGTGGTTTAATACCAGCTATTTCACGACCCAAACATAGAGCGTAGACGTGACCTATAAATAGAAAACCTGAAGGAACCCCAAATAAGCCTCATAGCATATCATTACACATCTTTGGTTGTGGAAGCCATTAAAATGACAATAAAAGATAAGCATAATCAAGGGGAAAATTGGGACTAAAGAACATCTTTCATATCATAAGTAATAAGAGTCAATAGAGTCAAGGATCATAGCATAGGCACACCATATGTCCAATAATACCTCTACTACATAAAGATAAGAGCTGGGACCAAGATAAAGCAATCGAGATCACCGTCATAGTCAAAACATAATCAAAAAAGAGAAAGTCATAATCATAGAAAGAGATCACAAGTAACATCTCGGAATGGAGGACATATAAACAAGCTTGAGCGAGGTCATACTAACCACATGGAGGAGGATGCTCAAGTGGAGCTTTGGTTCCTACAAGGTGATATCATGTAGGTATAGAGTATACTTTACTATGTTTGAATATACTAAGTTGGTGGTATGCAATGCAAGCAAGGGATAGGCAACATAACTGAAATGCATAATCATAAGGAAAGAATAGGTATAACATCAATATGCCTTGTATGCTTAATACATAAGGTAAAATATGTTAGTAAATCATGATGAAGGGATATAAACTCAAGGTGGGAAGCATACTCAAACCCCTTTGTACCAACCTACATGAAATGGGCCAAAGGACCCCTACTCAATTTGCGGTATAACCTTTTTTGGGGAATATTATTATGCCCCTACCGCATGACATTGTCTTGATGGTAGGTAGTATAAGACATCCCCTATTTTATGATATAATCTTTTGGTAGGAACCATGATTCATTCTATCTTACGATAGGGTCTTTTCAATAGAATGTCCATACTTTATGATATGATATTTTCGGTGAGAATCTTTAGTCTTTCTACCTTATGGCATGACCTTTTTGCTGGGATGTCTATGCCTTATGCTATAATATTTTTCATAGGCAGAATTTTCTATTCTACCTTACAGCATGGCCTTTTTAGTAAGGTGTCCATACCTTACAACATGATCTTTTTAGTAAGAATCATGAACCACTCTACCATACGGCATGGCATTTCTAGTAGGAACCATAGAACTAGCTCATCAAACCATTTTATTTCAATCATCAAGAAAGGACTCCTCGTTTTACCAAGGACATAACAAACATAAGAACCCAACAATCTAATGCTAACCTATAGGTACCTTCCTATGAAATAACTCATACATACATCCCTATCATCATGAATTTATCATATAATTATCATAACACCATTAAACTCATAAGACATGTATTGGACCTTCAATTCCTCATAGAACCCTAGCCAGACATTTTATCAAACACTTGGCGAGTCTGTAATGCTAGTATAAAACCATGAAATATAGAGATGCAATCATGCAAGAAAATCCATTGAACAATCATCAATCAACAAGTTGAAACACCGTCAAGTAATATACATCAAAACCCCTCATCAAATCTTACAATAACCATAGCAAAACAGTCACAACTCTACATAGCTTTAACATAGTATGCAGTGAATTTCATAATATGCAAGACCCATTTGTAAATCAACTTAAATCTTGCAATTTGAGTAAAAGGAGGCTTGGGCATCATGGGTGAAAGGAACCCATGAAAGAAATGTGCATACCTTAGCTTTTGGAGAAAACTTTGAAGAAGATTGGAGAGGGAGGCTTGAAGCTTTGTTGAATTTCTTAAGATCTGGAGAGGGTTTCAGCACTAGAATTTTGAGAGAAATATAAGACTAAGTGTTTGGGTGAGTATTGTGGATTATTGTTTGGATGATATGAGGGTGAAATATGGCTAAGTATAGGTAAATATACATTTGGGAATACTTAGGCCCAAAACCCAAAAGCATTGGACCAAGATAGAAATCACTAGGAATAAAATACCTAGGTTCACATATGGTCCATAATATAGACCTATTGCAGAAGCCAAATTTACATTGGTCAACGAAAGCTATGCGTCTTGGCTATGTCGTGGATCAATTTTGGAAATCAAAATTTTGAAAAATGTAAATTGCTATTCGTTTGCTATAAAATTGGGGTTAGATCCTACCCCCCTAATTTTGACCCCCTGAAAAAGAATATGGAGCCAGATTTTCAATATTGCATATAGATTTTGAGATATATGGAAAGTACAATTCCGGTCACTTTTGAAATGCATTTTTGGGCACTTTTTGGGGGTTGTTTCACTTAGTACATTCAAGCGTACTAATGCAACTATATGCCTACATGATATTAGCATATAAGAACCGAAGCTCTATTTGGTTATCCTTCTCTACATGGCTAGTGCGATTGCCTCCCAAGTTAGTTGGTGTGTCCTCTATTCTGAGGACATTAGTATACATTCCTATGCTATGTATTAAAGATCATCTTTCCTTTTTGGTATGCCTTGACTATGAGGGTGATCCCGGTTGGTTGTTTTGGCCCTACTAAGTTCTATGTTAGAGGTGTTGTTGGAAAAGATATGTATTATGCTTGAGGTTTGACTCGCTTATGTTATTCAACCTATTTAAATATGAGTCTCTCTCCCTTAGTCCCAATTTCCCTTGTTTATGTTTCTTATGTTATTTTATCTTGCTTTTGCGACCAAGGATGTGCGATAACATGCTATGAGGCTTGTTTGGGATTCCTTTGGGTTCCGAATTCACCGGTTACATCTAGGCCCTAGACTTGAGTCACGACAATAACCTAGATTGATGAAGTTAAGAGTAAAATTGAGTCTCCCATGAATGGTTCTTGGATGTTTTTCATAAATTCCAATACATATCTATATAATGAGTTATCATTTTTATGAATTAAATGCTTGAATTAGACTATTTTGCCATACTACATGAACCCCAACATGATTTCTTATTATTTTCACATATATTACTTACATGAGCATAAATGAGCATAATTTGAGCCTAAAGAGTCTATGGAATTCCTAAATGCTTTAATTCTATGTTTGTTCTACTAGATGTTATAAGTTAGATTAATGGATGATTGAGTCCTTATGAGTCAAGAACTGAACCTAAAAATGATGTAACCAAAAAGGTTGATGGTTGATGTGATTAGTTGAGTTGATATCTGTCCAATGAGACTAGATGAAAGAGTTAACCATAAGGTTGATATTTTATGAGCATATTGAATCTTGGGAGAAGTATTGACCACCAAATTGGATAAGAGTATGCCCAACTCAAACTCAAGAACTATGTAGCCAGTGTAGGAGAGAAGTAAATAGTAAAATCGAATGTTTTCTACAGTCCCAAAGTGATGAATTGATGTTATTAATTTTGGAACAACTATTAGGATGTCTTATACCCCAACAGGGCATTGGATGGATGTGGCAATGACATCGGTTCATTGGATCGATTAGAGAAACTCTCAAATAGGACTCGATAGTACTCTGAGTGAATGGGACGCAGATGGTAGATGAGTAGTCATTGTCTAAATTTCATTCTTACATTAGACTATTGACATGATGATTCAGTTTCTTACTTTTTGAGTTGAGATATTTGAGTTGATGTTATTCTTCCTTGATATGTTTCTTTCTTCCATTTTAGATACTCATACATTTTATATACTGACATCTATTTGGGCCTGCATCTTTTCATGGTACAGATGTAGGTACTAGTGGTCATCAACAGGTGCCCGGTTGAGGACCTATTTGTTTTCAAATTGATGAGCCCTCCTTTACTCTCGAAGGACATTAATTTCCATTCTATCTTGAGTTAGACTTATCTTATTCTATTTAGAGGTAGCCATGGGTTTGTCATTGGCACCATTATTCATATCTTCTAGAGGTTCATAAACTAGATTATTGATGTTATGATTGGATGTTATTATTGACTAGTTTCTTTCATACTAGTCTTACTTAGATGATGGGATGCTTGTTTGGCCATTGGCATTTTTATTATCAGTTGCCATTTATTTTCTTTGAGTATTCTTCTCCATTGATGTTTTCTACTACTAGAATAGTATTGACCTAATGTGATGAGGCCGAGTTGTTTTCTTGGCGAATAGCAATAGTCTCTAAGTGTCAGCCACGCCAAGGGTACCCTCCCGGGGTATGAAAAACTTGGTATCAGAGCATATAGTTCAAGAGTCCTAGGGAGTCTATGAAGTCATATCAAGTAGAGTCTTGTTTAAGGGTGTGTTGTGCACCACACTTCATAAGTAGGAGGTTATAGGATATTAGGAATTGTTTCACTTTCTTTTATTGTGAATTCGCGTAATAGAGTTTAACTCTATTAAAGTATCTATCTAAATTCATGCATTACGTGCTTGTAGATCATGCCTCCTAAGTGTACCACCACCCAAAGAGACACTTCAGCTCGCAACACCGAAAATCCCCTACCAAAAGTTCCTCCTCAAATGGATACAAGAGGTCGAGGTCGAGGTCGATGTGCTAGAGTTACCAAGGCACCCCAAGCAACTACTACATTGCCTACTCCTATGACAAAGGCTGACTTCAAGGGAGCTATCACTATGCTTACCTAGCTAGAAGCTATCCAGAGTGTCGGAGCTCAAAGACTCCTACCTCTAACTCCCAAGAGCCAACTGCTGCAATGTGATTTAGAGATTTTATGAGGATGAGCCTGTCATTCTTCACAGGGTCTAAGGTTGAGGATGACTCCTAGAGTTTTATTAATGAGATATGGAAAGTGTTGAAAGCTATGCATGTGAATGAGATAGAGGGAGCTGAACTTGCTTCATATCAACTCAAGGATGTGGAAAATGTCTGGTACAATCAATATAGGAAAGTTGAGGTGAGGATGTTGATCTTTCCATTCGGGACAACTTTGATGGTACCTTCCTTTATCACTTCTTCCCATGGGAGTTGAGTGAAGTAAAGGTGGAGGAGTATGTCAATTTGAAGTCGGAAGGGATGACTGTCAAAGAATATAGCCTTAAATTCATATAGCTATCCAAGTATGCTCTAGAGATAGTCCCATATATATGGTTTAAGATGAGGAAGTTCATATCTGTCTTGGGCAAGCATGTGAAAAAAGAGTGCAAGGCAACCTTGCTGATTCTAGACATGGATGTCTCTAGGCTTATAGTCTATGACAACAACTTGAGGAGGACAAGAATAGAGATAGGAAGGAGCACTTGAGAAAAAGCCTAAGTCAGAAGGGCATGAGCCTAGCCAGCATAAGTAAGGTAAGAGGGACAAGTCATATTTCCAAAATATGCCTTCAAACTATGCACCATCTTCAGCAAGTGCACCAGCTCTAAGTAACAGGTACGATCAGTAGTCTTAGGGCTATTAGAATTATAGAGCTCAGTGTTCTCAATCCCAAACTAGCATGACTCAAGGTTTAAGGGGGAAGCCACCATATGTCAAGTGTGGTAAACTCCATCTAGGTAAGTGTCGTGAGGGCATAAATGCTTGTTATAGTTGCGGACAAACTGGTTACTTCAAGAATGAGTGCCCAATAAAGCGACGGAGCAATAGAGGTAATAAAGCTCAATCTTTAGTAATACCATAGAGAGGTGCCATAACCAATATGGGCGGGGGTAGAAACCTTTTATGTGCGATGGGAAGTCAACAGGATCAGAAAGTTACACCAGATGTTCTCATGGGTATGCTTCGAGTAATTTCATATCATGTATGTCTTGCTTGACGCAGATGCCACTTTATCATTTATAACTCCATATGTGGCTAATAAGTTAGAGATCTAGCCTGAATGTCTTCTTGAGCCCTTCAGTGTTGTTACTTCAACTAGTGAGTCTATTCTAGCTAAAAGTATTTATAGCGATTACACGATGTCTATCTGTCATAGAGATACTTTGGCAGACTTAGTTGATTAGAGATAATTGACTGTGATGTGATTCTTGGCATGGATTAGGTTCATACTTGTTATGCGTCTGTTGATAATAGAACCCAAACTATCAAATTCTAGTTTCCAAATGAGCCTATCATAGAGTGGAAGGGTGATTCTCTTATGCCTAAAGGTAAGTTTATTTCCTACCTTAAGGCCAGAAAGTTAATGGCAAAGGCATGTATCTATCATCTCGTGCGAGTTAAGGCTGATGATGTAGAGTCTCCACTATTTGAGTCAGTTCCAGTTGTTAATGAGTTCCCTGATGTCTTTCTTAATGATTTGGTTGGAGTCCCTCCTGATAGGGAGATTGATTTTGGGATCGATGTTCTCCCTAATACTCTGCCAATCTATATTCTGCTATATATAATGGCTCCTACTAGTTGAAAAAACTGAATGAGTAGTTGATATATCTCTTGGATAAGGGATTTATTAGGTCAAGTGTCTCTCCATGGAGTGTTCCTGCCCTATTTGTTCGCAAGAAAGATCATTCCCTTAGAATCTGTATAGATTATCACCAATTGAATAAGGTGACTGATGATGTTCACGCTCCAATAAGAAAGCGATTGTTGTTAGCAATTAACCTAACCCTGTTAGGGTTGAATCCACAGGGAATACAGGGCTTGACTACAAGACTTCACTACTAATCATTTCAAGTATTCATAACTACAATCTCTAAATGGGGGAGGGTTTGTGATTCAAAAACAAAATAAAATAAACACTAAACTATAATGAGGGGAAACACTCAATTTTAGGGACAACCTCGAAATCATGTTCCTATGGTTTGTTGACTCGATTTCCCTATAAAACATAACAACAATTGGAGATTAGCGTAAAGGATGGTAACTTAGGTTCTTGTAGCCCTCTTATGAAGGTGAAGATTGAATTTCACCATGACGCTTGGTATCATGGCATGCCAACTGACCGTTACCTATTATCCCAGTCAACCTCCCCTTGGTCAGTCTTGGTAGATTAGACGAGAACACATCAATCGAATATTGTCATCTATTTCCCTTTTCCTATTCATCACTACCATGGTGAGGGTCGCTATAGTAGGCAGGGTTTGGTGTTGGCCATCACCAAACAACAATCAATATGAAGGGAATTAGATAATATATGCAAAACCCCAATCATAGAAATGCAATAAACCTAGGTCATACCAAGTCAACTACCCATGGTTCCCACAACCCCAAGTTGTGGGTATTTAGCTACTCATAACTGAAGCAAAACCAAGCAAAAATGCAAATATAAGACATAGTTGAGAGTTTTACCAAAAGTAATGAAAAGTGTAGACACCACAAGTTGCAAACACAAAAGTTTGATAAATTGGCAATGAGTACAAAGCAAGATTTTCAATCCCAAGATGCGTTTTCCAAGAGAAAAAAATAAACTAATCTAATACCCTAAAAGATTCTTTACAGAATATTCAAAGGCAAATTTTATGTTCTAAAATTTGGAATCTCGTATTAAAACCCTAACTAAAAATATTTATAGTGTTTACAAAATAACCCTAAAAATTACACTGAAAAGACAGTTGGCAGCTAGTACACCTAGCAGGTATGACTCGTAGGATGACCTACGAGTCATAGGCAGTGTTAATATCAGGTTCTTGGCATCTTAGACTCAACTAGTATAACCCACTGGTATGAGTCGTTGCTTGGGGTATGACTCGTATGCTCCTCTCATAGTCTAGGCCTTCAGTTTATGGTCCAACATTTTGGCTGTCTCATTCCTACTACGAGTCTACCCATATGAGTCATAGTGAGACTTACGACTGGTAGGATGGCCTTGTAGGGGCAACTTTCACTTAGCAGATTTCTAATTTTTTGGTCTCTGTTTCTTGCTACGACACACCATACGACTTGTAGCTTGGGCTACAACTTAAATGTAAGCTCGTATAGCTTATCATTCATCAAAATCTACAACATTTTCTCCAAAATTATGCCAACTTAACTTTTCTGCAAGAACAACACAAAACACATAAAAACCATAAAAAGTCACATTACTCTCAAAATCCCTTCTTTTAGGCATCAAATGTGTTGTATTTTGACAACATATCAACCCCCTCAACTTAGAATTGTTTGTTGTACTCAAGTAATGAATCAATCTATGCAGACAATAAGAAATACATAGCAACTATACCAATGGCATATATATTATTTTACTTTAATCCAGAGACCAAACTATCACTTTTAAAACTAGATTGCGAAGTTACTGATCATAACAAAAAATGGATGAATCTGGAAACCCATCTATGATAAGCTAAGGAGCATTAACCATCCACAATCACTGTTGCAACCATATGCTAATCAAGTAGTGCAAATGCCCTCACAGAAAATAAGTCCTTATTACTCACTCAAGAAGCAATTAGAATTCGAGGACTGAGGAAACATTCTCACTCTCACAGTTGAAATTCATGAATACTGACTAACACCATAGGCTTACATCTATACTCATCTTCAGGATTGGTGATAAAGTGAATTTGGATCTCTTTAGGACTTATAGGCTTGTAACATAGGTTCAGAGGGCTTCGGTATGGCAGTTTAAGCAAGTAGTGACTAAAATTTATCCTTCAACCATGTTTACCAACACCTTTTGCTTTCATAGCCCAACCTTTTCTAGTAAATCGACCCTTATTCTCTTGTTTCAAACTTTTCTCGAGTGCTTCTTTTCTGTTTACAACTGTGCCTTATTTCTGAACTCATTTCTTGATACTTTTTTTAAACTTAAAGTACTTCTTTTCTTTTTCTTCACTCGGCTCATGCTTTTTCTTTTCTCTTTATTTCCCAACTAACCACCTCATTGTCATTACTCTACCATAATAAGGGTCACCCTTAAATTAAGCTTTTAACGTGAGGTGAAGTTCACAATATCTATTCCTCGAACCAGGGCCACAACTTGTAGCCACCCTCAACTTAGGCTTTTAGCCTCAATTAA